>NW_010729075.1:2162396-2175271 GCF_000365185.1 Nelumbo nucifera
TGCTGTTGATAGTGATACTGGGAGATGTTGTGCAGCACTTGGTGCTGGTGAAGCTGGTGTTGCTAGAACTGTTGCATTTGGGCTTGCATTGCCCGCATGCACTGCATTAGGTCATCCAACTGGTTTTGGCTGGCTGCCAGAGGGACGGCAGTCGGTTCAGTAAAGGTTGTCTCAATAGGGAGAGGAAAGGGGATGCTTGTGGCAGGAAGGTTTACGGGCGCCACTGCTTGTGGCGCATTCAAACTGGGGTGCGCCGCCTCTGGATACAGACTCCTTCGGTGTCGGGTACGGTGTGGTTCGTCTAGTTTAATGCTCCGGAAGCGAAGTACCTGGAGCGGTGCGCGAGGCAAAGTCTTGAGTTCGGATAAGGGGGGCCCCGAACTGTCATAAGACGGGCCAGTTCGGGTCTCTGCTTTGTGTGACTCGGGGCCAAAGGGAGAGTTCGGGCTCCTCGTAGGGAGTTTGAGCACTAAGCAGGGAGTTCGGGCACCTTGCAGGGAGTTCGGGCTCCTTGTAGGGAGTTCGAACTCTAAGTAGGGAGTTCGGGCACCTTGCAGGGAGTTCGGGTTCCTTGTATGGAGTTCGAGCTCTAAGTAGGGAGTTCGGGCACCTTGCAGGGAGTTCGGGCTCCTTGCAGGGAGTTCGAGCTCTAAGTAGGGAGTTCGAGCACCTTGCTAGAGAGTTCGGACCGCTGGTCTCTTCCCTTTGATGTTTGTACCCTCGGTACGCTGTTTTAAGTGCCGAGCTACTTGCTTTTTTGCCACGTGCCGTGATTTGCGAGGTTGGGCCAAATCTTCCTTCATCAATGCCTATTTAGAAATCAATGAGCTTTCCATGATACCATTGAACAAATCAGTGAGCAAAACTCACAAATACAGTTCTTTGAAGCTTGTTATTTTTCTTTTGTTTCATGCTATGAACTTTTGATAAGAAATTATCTGATTTCAAGTTGAAGGTTCTAAGGGATCAAGTGGATGACCATAAAAACCTGGTTGAGGCAGTGAGAAAAGATTTGCTAGCTCAATCCTTAATAGAAAATCTGGCCTTACGACTTAAATAGCAGAGCAGACAAAAAGGAATTAATCCATTAGCCCACCCTCTTAGGCAGGATAAGGTGATTCTTACTATTAGAGTGATTCCTCCCAAAAACTACTAGATTGCCTACAATGATGGTATCTGCAAACATGTGGTGAAAGGGAGTAAGTTTGAAATTTTGAGACAGTCTGTTTCTTTTTCCTTTTGTTTTTTTGAGAGGGCAGTGCCTTTTACAGCATCACAGACATTCAATTTAAGACCCAGGGGGAAAGTGCAGGTCAGACAAGCATCTAAAGGTGCGTCTACATATTAGGATATACACCTTGAGGGGAATTCCGCCCTGTCAAACAGGAGACCTCAGTCCAGTGCCAATACCAACTCACCTAGAGGGGGCGTGGTAAATTTTAAGACAAGTCATTATTTGTGATATTTAATGACATTACAGATGACTAAGAGAAATCATACACCTGTTATTACAAGCTCTTCGTAAGTAAGATTCCAGTATTACTTGATCCAGTTTTTTCACAAAGCAAAATGAGGTGAATGACACTAATTTACAACAAAAACCAACAAAGATCCTCGACAAATATGAGACTCCAATTTCATCAGCAATATGTAACATCTATTAGTAGACAATGCTCATTGTGAATTCAGATACCGAAACGAAATACATGGATTAACCAAACACAAACAAGATAAACTGTTTTTTTTTTTTCCTGTAACCAAACAATCCAAGTGTGAAACTTAGTAGTCGGTACAGTCTAATTGCATAGTAATTAGGGCTTACCGAACAGACGATCGATTTAAGAATAGAAGAACAGGCAGGATCCGAGATGTTCATAGCCTGAAACTGTTTTTGCAGTTCTAGATCTTTGGCAGAGTCACAGCAGACATTTCCACTGTAGGGACAGAAGGCCAGAGGCGTCTTCGGAGTAACAGGTGCCTCTACTCAGGAAAAATAAAATAAATGAAATACATTTTACGAATTGCAAAAGAAGTATGAAAGCTAAGGAAAACAAAATCAAAGAAAAGAAAGGGAGAAAGAGAGACCCACTTGAGTCAGTGCATAAGGGATGCGAAGAAGAAAGACCAGGAAGCAGCAGCAAGTAAGCAAACAAGAGAAGACTGGCAAGAACACAAGCCATGTCTTCCGCAGCCTGCACAGAGACAAAGAGGAAACGCCAACAACTACAATCCACTTTTGTATCTTCTCCAATGGGGGATTAAGAAACTCAGGAATTCAATAATTTTCCTGCTTTCCACATGCACAATTGACCGGCGGCACCTACAAAACAAAATTATAGCAGATCCAAATCCTTCCAGGATTTCAATGTCATCTTGGATTAATAGCTACCCAGTACCCACAAACCTTTGTTCATCTTCCCGTGCCTGTCTTAAATTAATTTCGCATGTATATTTCTCCATTAAATTTTTAATTTCTACTTACTCCATGGCTGAAAGAGAGTTCAGATTTTATATGGAAAAAAAAATCTGAAAACAAGGGGATAGTGAGTGTTTTATTGCTTAAATTTTAAAGGTCTATATCTATCAAAATAAAATAAAGGTCTCCATTGACAGACGAGAGTGTTGACCCTCAAGTATCAACTTGGTGATGGTGGAGTCTTCTTTCAATGTCTGGTGCGGATTAATTTAAATAAATTAATAGCGGTGGTAAGGAACCGGGGAGTGGAGTTCAGAAACAGAAAACAACTCAATATAATAGAATTTCTGATTCAGACATTGAGGTAAATGGTCGTCTAACCCGAATTTATTAAATAGTCAGCTTGTCGTTGGACTGTTCATTCGTTTACTCGTTCTCGTTTCAAACTTTCAGTCTTCGAGAAAAAGTTAGAAAACATGGCTCTTCTAAACAAAACCTACCTAAAGCGAAGAAAGATGAGAACACTGACAACACTGATGGTAATGGTTCATAGTCATTCCTTCATAAAGAAAGAAACACAGAGATGCATGTTGGTCAAGCTGAAAGTGGAAGTTGGTTTTCATTTTTTGGTAGGATAGAATCAAAGAACCTGTCTCCTGTATATTATATAGCATCTCTCGACTCTCCCCCTTGTTTAGATAATCTATAATCTATAATCTATATAAGAAGAGATCGTCATCCTTCCTTCCAGTTCCAGAAAATATGACATTGTGTGGTTGGATTTGGATATGCTCTGTTATAATGCATCAATAGAGTCAGAGCAATTAGGCTTGTCATAAATAACAATTTTTATGATTAAATTACCCTCAAATGAGTTAGGGCCTATTCGCTTCCTCTTAATTCTTATCTCTTAAGAGGAATCTTTTAATTTTAAGAGAAAAGTGGTTGTTTGTTTCTTCTCATCTCTTATCTCTTAAAGTGTAATCATATAACTTCTTGTTTTTCTAATGATAAATAAAAAAAAAAAAAACAAACAAAAACTCTCGTATATGGGGTCAAAATGGATATTTGATAATTTTCAGAATTCAGAATTCAAAATAACATTTTTTGCATAGGAAATAAATATACCTCTTAATGTAATTATTGCACTTTCAGATGTCAGACTTCAAAGCAAACGAACAGGCCCTTAGAGGAAAAAGGTATCCAATTTTTATATTATTCAAGTTTTTTTGTCTTTTTTCAGTTTTCAATTTTCATTTTTTTTTTTGCATTTTTAGTGTTTTGTTATAATTTCCAATATTTTTTATAATTTCTGTTTTTCACATTTTTCTATTTTCTATAATCTATAATTTTCCTGTATTTTTTGTTATTTATTTGCGTATTCTGTGTTTTTTTATAATTTTTGATGTTTTTTCTACAATTTTTATTTTTTGCTTTTGTTTTTCAATTTTTATAGCTTTTATAATTTGAAAATATTTTTTATTTTATTTAAAATTTTTTGTAATTTTTATGTTTTTATATATTTTATAATTAAAAATACTTTTTGAATTTTTACTTTTTTTTCATATCTAAATATTAAATATATATGTATATATTTTATATTTATCTATAAAAATTAAAATAATAAATAATAATATATGAACACCAATTAATCTGTTTGACATTTTGAAAAGTTGTGATGAATTTAAGAGATGGAAAACTCGTGAGTAGACAATTTCCCTTATGATTATGATGCATGTATAGAGTCAGAGCTATCGTCACTGGCAACTGGCTCGTCGGCCAACGGCCCACTACGCAGCAATTCAGTGGTGGTACTAGTCACAGTCTCCCTACAAAGATCAAAAAGCGAATGCTCATTACGGCTACTTTGGACTTTAGTGGCCTGACGTCGTTTTATTGCGGCAACACTATGGGTTCATGCAATTTCATATTGAGTGAATAACTGTCTCCAACCAAGCTAATCTGTAAAATACCAATCCCAACCCCTATTTATTAGATAGTCAAGACTAGGGATTTGATTTTCCTCAAATACAAGGAGCGCAGAGAGATACAAAGAGGACTGTTTGATGTTTCCCTATTTCAGCCGGATAAGTAGGGTCCTGCCAGTCACAGGCCTACAATCAAAGATACTTTTAACCTTACCTACATCTCTATCTCTACTAGTAGCTAGAACAGCAATATTTACATATTATATCCAATCCATATCCAGAGAGGTTAATATTACACAGAATGTGGGACCAAGGCCTCTAGAGTTCTTCGACCCCAACTATATTAAAAAAATCTTAGAGATACAACCTAACCCAGAGCTAGATTCTGACATGGTCATTTGGAAGAAAACTCCATAAGGGGAATTGAAAATAAGTTCATGTTACAGGCAACTAACTGCTAACTTCCCCATACGAAAATACCACCTTGCTTCTAAATCTTTGCATGAAAACTCCTTTGGAATGGGGTCCTCACAAAAGAGAAATGCAAAGCCTGGCTTCCTGAGTTAAAATGTGTATTCTGCCGACAAGAAGTGGAGACGACAAGTCATCTATTCTTTACCTGCACCAATGCCAGAACAATTTGGTGCCATGCACAAATTGGACTTAATCCAGAGAGGGCAAAGTCTAAACCTGTCCATAGGATGGCTAAACTCAATACAAGAAATATCAGATAAGCCAACAAGTCTTTCACAGCTATTTGGGAGAGGCTGCCTGATTTTCTACTTCAAATGGAAAGCAAGAAATAAATGTGTTTGGGAACATCTTATGGCATCCACAAGAAGTGATAGTAAAAGCTGACAAATATAGTGAACCATTGCAAAGCCAAATCCAATATACTACCACGGGGTCAAGCTCTACATCCACAAATATGCACACTTTACATATCGATGGATCTTTTGATCCATGTACAGGTAATGCAGGAAGGGCATTCATCATCAAACTCATCACAAGAGAAACCCTTGCAGAAGGTGCACCTTGCCGGGCAACGTCTAGCTACGATGAAGAAATGAAATCACTTGTCGCAGGTCTCAAAGTAGCTTCACATATGGATATACCTAGTATCACAGTATACAGTGACTCAAAAAGTTTAGTAGATTTTTTCTCACAGCAGGAAGCCTTTTGAATGGATAGAACATATCTATGTGCATCATACTACTAAACTACTACAAAACTTCAGTTCTACTTATTTTATTCATGTAAATAGGCTTACTAATCAAGCCGCTCATATTCTAGCATTTGTAGCTTGCAAAGGAAAGATAAGTATATAAGCAACAGGACTACCAACTACCATATACAGCTTAAATATTCTGATCATCAATGAAGTTGCTTCTCTTTTTCTTAAAAAAAAAAGGCCACTAGAGTAGAATAATTGGACATTATTTAATTTACATCAATATCCTCGCCTGAAACCTGGAAAAGAGTGTAAAATCACATATAAGAGAAAACAAGTAGCAGTTGTATGTATGAGCTTCGTCTCAACTCAAGTAATGCATTTTCCAAGTTGGCCCAGGTAAAATTTATGGTCAATCATTACATGGAAACAGCCACCATCCTTGGGAAGCAATAAAAAACAGCCCCAATGGCGCAAGGGAGGCACACTTAGATAAGGCGATCAAGGCTAACTAAAGCAGTAACTAACGAAGACCCTCAATTCATTACAAGAGCCCTCGCCCGATTTCTTTTTTCATTCCATGTTTCTTCACTCAGTGCTCCCTGCAACTTCTCACCAGCTACAAGTATAGCTCAGCCATCAAGTGCACCTAAAGCCTTCATGTCCTCCAAAAATGCCATATATGAGTCGTCAATGCTCTGTGTCTTTGGTGCCGATAAATTGTTTACCAATTCTGACTTCTGAGGAATGGAAGGAACTACTGCTGCATGGGTAACTGCTGCCCCTGTTGACAATGATGGCTTTGGTTTTGCTTTTGGAACAGCAGTCTCTCTCTTCACTCGTACAGATGCAGGAACCTAATTCATAATAACATTAAGGGTCATTAAAACTAGGGAAAATTCCCGATTAGTACTTGTACTTTGGGCCTAGTGCCATAACAAAGGATCAAGACTCACCATAGCTGTAAGTTCTGGGGTATGCTGTGCTAGTGGCCTCTTCACAACTGTTGATGCTGCTGACTTGACATAAGATGGCTTCTGAGGTACAGAAGGTCTAGTTGCACCATTATCATCTTCCTGTAAGGTAGGAAGAGAGCTAGGTGGGAGTGGTGGTCTCATCATTGGAGGTGGTCCAGGTGGTGGACCAAAAGGCGGCCTTGGAATTGGTGGGATGGCCATTCCGGGTGGGGCAGGCCTGCCAGGAAGACCAAGGCCAGATAGTGAAGACTGCACATCTGGAGGTGGAGGAGGTGGTGGGAATCGTGAAATACCTGGGGGTAATACATCAGGCTGTAAAGTAGGAATCAAGACAGGTCTAGGCACTGCAGCTTGTGGCTTTGGGGGTGGTGGAGGTGGAATCATCTTAGGGACATCACTGTTCCCCATAGAAATACTGGCATCAGGCTCAGAAACTGCACCTTTAGGTTGGTGATTACCCAATTGTGGCGGCAAACCAGGTGGTGGCGGAGGTGGGGGGAGCACAGGTCGTATCTGGAAGGAAAGAGCAAACAGATAGCTAAATAGAATATACCTACACATAAGTAAGAAATAATAATGGAGTGTCAATATATACGAGTTCTGTCGCATTTTCATTTGGTATAGGATTGTTATCCAAAACCAACCAAGAGAGATTACCTTATCCAACTCCTTGATATCTGAGACATTTGATGCTCCAGTTTGACCTTTTTCCCTCATGCTTCCACTGGTGCCTGGTGGAGGTGACTGAGTAGGTTGTTGGATTGGTGGAGCAGGAGGAAGCTGAGTTTGAACTGCCACTTTTTCTTTAGGTGGGGGGCCAGGAGGTGGTGGGGGCAAGTTAGTACCTAAATCCACTGCAGCAGGCTTTGGTGGCATTGGAGGTGGAGGAGGTAAAGGCAAAGATGAAGGCAGAACAGAACCATCTTTAGAACCCAATTCATCAGCATTTGGCAAGGGTGGAGGGGGTGGAGGAGGTACTACTAAAGCATCATCCTCTGTCTCTGGCTTCGATGATGATGCTGTACTACTTGATGAAGCTGCTGGCAAGGGAATCCTAGGCCCTGAAGTAACAAAAACAACACAGATAATTTATACAACAGTAACAATGAAAACAACAACATTGTCAAATGTTCAAGCAAAGTTAAATAACCTATAGATGACTTGTACATGGGAGGCTTTCCAGGAGGTGGTGCCCCTGTAGGGTTTAGTGTTGGATGATAATAGACAGAATCCTGCAACCATGAATTGATTAATGCTACTCAAAGTAAGCAGATGGGAAGGTATAATATTATCATTTGACATGAATAAGGCCTGAAATACCTCTGGTTTTGGATGTTTCACTCTTTCTTCTTCTTCCGCAGTTGTCCGTCTATGAGGAGGACCTAAGTGGCTGCAGCAAAAGACATAGAAATGATAGTTTGGGAATAAAGGAATCAGATATGAGATATTAAATTTTAAAGCTAAATCAGCACCCGATACATAAAATGTTATTACAAATAAGAAAAATGCTATAATATTCCCTACCTAAACATAACTGGTGTCTCACCCTTTTCTCTCAATTTCTCTTCATATTCCTGTACAAGAGCAAACAATATTGACTCCATCACACACAGTTTGGTAATTGATTACAAATGCAAATGCTGGTCCAGGTGTGAGCGCTCCTAGAGAGGATCATATATATATATATATATATCAAATCCAAATGCTACTAATTATCTGTTTTCTTGATACAATTGCTTAAACAAAAAAAAAAAAAAATCAACAATCCAAAAAGGAAGAAATGGGTCATCCATGAAAAGCTCTGGGGAGATAATTCAACTTCCATAAACAAGTCCTCATAGTACAATTGGCTCATTATCATATATCAATAAATGCTACCAATATATGCATATATAGGAATCTTTTAATGGATAACTAATAGGTGAAACAATACTGGGGGGGTGGGGAGAGAGAGAGAGAGAGAGATGGGGGGGTGGGGGGAATTCTGCAAACTGCAAAAACAATCTTCAAGACTCCAAAGACAAGGAACTTGACCAAAGAAACCTCTAGAAGAGGCTATCAGCACTGCAAAGAATAAACAAACTCATAAAAGACTTGTTCAAACAACCTAATAGAAGCAACTCCTCACAACCCACTTGCCATGTCATCTACCAACGAACTGGATGGCCAGGGAATCACTTGAATATGATGTCAACCCTGGATGTGAGCAATCTAACCCCTCTGATGTAGTCACCAAGATCCCAATGTCTATGCCATCCAATGAAAATATGCACTACCCTAACCACTCTATTGTAACACAGAGTGCATCAACCTAAGGACTTGTAGTAAGACCAAAATCTATGCTCAGAACTCAGATTGAATCATGTGGGAGGTAACCAGCTGTATCAAAGCACCTGTCTGTGTCACGATAAGTTCATACAACCTTGCCATCCTCTCACTATACATTTATAGAATGTCGCCTCAAACCATGCACTATTCCTAAATTGCTTAAAGCCATTTATCCTTTTCCCTCACATTATATCCAGAAAACTTTTCAAACTTCTAATTTTTCTGGTACACAATGCCCATCTATGACTTACTTCCTTGTTCTAATCAGGGTCCTTTCTACAACAAAGTATAGGTCCTTATTCCCAATCATACTATTCCTTTTTTGGATGCAAAGGAAATCATTCTGACATGGTTATTTTAAACCTTCTAGTCCACTTTTTCTATTTTGTATCCTAAAAACCATGTCAGACGGCCCTTTTATATCAGAACTTGTCAAACCTAACATATAGTCAATATCTTAGGTGGTACGACTGTGCCCACTGTTTCTGGACACTACACATTTAATCATTAAAACCAATGTATCTGAGAAAGAAATCATTGTTGTGTTTAAAACAAAAATGTATCTGAGAAGTTCTCCCTTAGGTTAGCAAACCCCAGCCCCACCTGGAAACCTCTCTTCCTTTCTGCATTGCCAAATTTTTTTTTAAGCTTTTAATAAAAAGATAAACTGAGGTATATTTTTTGGTAAGCAACTAAGGTATTTAACACTTGAATATCATGAAATGAAGAATAGGCTCTTGCAAATGGGTGATTCTGTTCCATCACATAACTGCTTCTGATAGAATGATGGATCAGGAAACCACTAACTTAAAACTTAAAAAATGTGAAGCATCAGCCTTCCTTTAAACCAAATGAAATTGCAAATCAATGCATAAAATTCTGTATTACCTTCCTCTTCTTTAAAACAAGGCTCAGTGTGTCCTCAAGTTGCCTTTTTTTGTGCTTCCTTGCCTTGTCAAGAGCACCATCTGCCTCTGCATCAATTGACAATACACATCAGTTATTACAACAAAGGAAACTCCCTAGCTAAGCAACCTATTCGAATTTTGAACATAAAGTAATTAATCAAATATAAAGAACAAAGCATATGATGGTGAAAAATATGCTTTTATTGCAAACTACCCTTAAATATTTGAAGAAATGTACCCGTTCATACTTAAAAACTTGGAATAGAGTCTTAAAATTCCTTCCAATGATTGTTTGTTCACACACATGCACAAGCACATAAACATATGACGTGTATATAGACACGCATGTTTGTGCTTACGTGTCTAGGGCAAAGAAAAGTAGTTCCAGCATTTACCATTCTGTCATTAAGTCAAAGGACAAATAGATCAAATTCTAGAAGTTAAAGTCCTTTTGTGAAGAAAAATCTAAAACTATTATATAACTTAAGCTTTTGATACTAAAACCAAATACCTTTCCACCTCAAGCTCAAAGAGGGCATCAGGGCAATCAAGTGGTGGACCTCATCACAAATCCGGTCCAGCTAATTCGTCAACAACTGGATTAGCCCCAGGGCACTCCACACAATCTTGTATGGTGATCAAGGATGATTTTGTGGGAAGGAATACACCTGATTATTGTAGCAAGCTTCCTTTGCATCGAAAAGTAAATAAACAAGTAAGCTCATAGTGGGAGTGGACACAACATCCAATATTCCCTCATTATTCCAGAAGCTGTGACATTGACCACCTTAATCTGCTCAGAAACCTTTTGTGGATTTCTCTTTTAATACTTCCTGAACCTTTGGGCATCTCACCCTTTCTATTCTTTTCTATTAAATAAACTTAGCTCATACATAATTACCATCATATCACTATCTACCTTATTCCAACTGTGGGGTGAATAGCAGAAATTGTGTTCCCCAGAACTATCAAATCCAAGGTCATGTCTCTACCGAAGAATGAGTCAAAAAAATATCTTTGTTAACTGAACTCAGGTTGTCTCAAACTAGGTTTGAAGTTGGAATTTTGAACTAGGTTTTGACAAGACTCAAAATAGAAAATTTGATATTTCAGTACCAAAACTTCTTTTTGAAGAGTAAAAATAGAAACTTCATTAAACAAAAGAAAGAAATACAATCCGAGAGGTGAGAAGGTGGCACCTCACCATATATAACAACTTTAAAACTACAAACTGGAAACTGAAAGGCATTACAAATGAATTTCAAGAGCATTCCAAAAATTCTCCCCCATATCTGATTTACTGATTTGAGCAAATTCTGGGAGCACCCCAAGCCCAACCCACCACTAGTTTCCCCACCAGAACTACAAGTGTTTCAATATTTTTAGATTTACCTTTGAATACTCTTCTGTTTTTTCCATTCCAGATACCCAGCAAACAACAAAAGGTTTGCAGCTCCACTCCATATTATCTTTTGCTTTCCTGCTACCTCTGATACTTGACAAGGCTGAGAAGAGTTCTGCTGTTGATCTTGGCTGAAATGCTCTGACCCCAAATAGTAAAGAGTATAATTTCCAAATAAAATTTGCAACCTTACAGGTGTAGAACAGATGGAGAACTGTCTCCTCATCTGAGCAGCATAAAACACAGTAATTTGCCAAGCTGAGACCTCTACTTTTTAAGTGATCTGCAGTTAATATTCTGTCCAAACCCCCTCCACTTGATCTGAAACCAGTTGATCCTTCACCAGTGCCAGATAAAAAGACTTCACAGTAAACATTCCATTTCTACACTTTTTCCACCAAAACTGGCAAAACAATTAAACAAGAGAAATAGTTTGTTAATTTTCTTAAACTAGCTTAAGAAATTATGTCTACCCCTTATATCTCTATTTTCAACTAAAATTAGTGAAGTTTTCTGCTCTATAGATCTTATTCTAGCAACAACCCAAAAGAAATCCCAATATTTAACAATTTCAGTAAAATTTAAATCCCACCTTATGACTACTACAATACGTCATTTTTGACATGGATCACTTTACTCCTGTAATTAGTAAAAGCACAACGATAAGAATCCAAACAAAAATCATTGTCATCATCATCCAAGCCTTATCCCAACTATATGGGATTGGCTACATGAATTTTGTTTCCTTACCAAAAAAATAAATAAAAATCCATCCTATTTAATTCAATTTCATTGTTAAATAATTGGTGCTTAAATCATTTCTTACTACTTCTACCCATGTCCCCCTTCAACTTGTAGCAGATCACTTTTTCTGATGGGTGCTGTAAAGGTCTTCTATGCACGCGACCTAACCATTTTGGTCTACATTCTCTCATTTTATCACCTATTGAAGCTACTCCTAGGTTCTTTTGAATCAGTTCATTTCTGACCCTACCTTTTCTAGTTTTTCCATTCATCCATCTCAGCATACGCATTTTTACCATACTTATTTTTTGGATTTGTTGTTTCTTGACTACCCAACACTGCTCCATACAGCATAGCTGGCCTTACAAATGTTTTAATTTTCCTTTTAATTCTAAACAAAAAATAAAGGTTAATAAAAATGGATAAAAAAGAACAAAAAGAAAAATGTCGAGGAAACCAAACCTCAAAATTCAACAGATACCTAGAGCACACCCTCAAAAGCCAACAGATCCCAAAGGTGAGGATTTTCTGTTGGGAAGTAGTACAAATGAAGATAAATACCACTAATAACCTGCAAAAGAGAAGGCTTTTTTGTTGCTTATCTCCCAAAATGTGCTTTCATTGTAGAACAAACTGTAAAAGAGAAGGCTTTGGAACTAAGTGGAGATCTTGGATCAGAGGATGTCTGAATTCTGCCCATTACTCAATTCTTATTAATGGAGTAGTGAGGGATTTCTTTCCGGCAGAGAGAGGAATTAGGCATGGAGACCCCTTATCTCCCTTTCTCTTTACTGTAGTGGCTGAGGTGTTAAGTAGAATGGTGGCTGTTAGTAAACTCTAGCAGATTCTAGGTTGAAGTAGAGAAGAAGAAAGAAAAGATAAAGAAGAAGAAGAAGAAGAAGAAAGAAAGGTTCGGCCAGACTAGAAGAGAGTCTAAATCACTCTCCCCTAGCTGACCCACTTGTATTTATTCAAAAACATAGAGTTACAGGAAAGACCAT
>NW_010729075.1:2189081-2219417 GCF_000365185.1 Nelumbo nucifera
AAAAAAAAAAAAAACACAAACTGTAAAACTACCTAAAATTTACTAATCTCTTGTTCTTTTGTATCCACTATATCTGGGAGTTCTCTCCAGTGGATATGCAATACTTTTTTCTTATCATCAAGGAAGAGAAGAGGTAAGATATTATGGGCAGCGGTGTTGGGGATGGTATGGTGAATAAGGAATTTCACCACTAATTGAGAACATATCCGTGAGGGTGGCCCATTGGGTAAAAACTTAAGAGGCATTTTACCACTTTTCTGTTGATGACATTATAAGGAATTGGCAAGTGCTAGCACAATCTTCAGCACAAAGAACAATCAGCAACAGTACTTGTTTACCTCCAGAGGGCAACATCATCAAGTTAAATATTGATGTATACTGTTTGGGCAATAGGAGCTTCAGGGGATGGAAGACTAATAGGAGTGTAATAGCCTTATTATTGGGCCTTATTGGTCATGGAGTTTCAATAAGGGAGGAATTGTTGGCTATGCTACACAGGTGTAGACTAGAAAGATTTCTAAACTATAGGAATATAGAGGTAGAGGGAGATTCTAAGGTTATGATGGTCCAAGTTCATTTAAAACAGCATAGCCCTTGAATCCATAGGCAAGCAATAGGGGCAATAACAAAACTGACAGGGAAACTGGGTGTAACATTTAAATGGACACTCAGATCAGCCAATAGTATGGCTGATGTTTTGGCAAGATAGGTTAACAGGAACCAATTGTTTTGAGGGATTAATTTTCAAGGAGAAAGCAGTTTAACTTGAAAATTAAAACATAGATGGGGAAGGGTAGGTAGCATTGGCTAGCCTATTTGGGGTTCTTGGCGCACTTCTTTGTGTAGTTATTTGTTACGACCATTCCAGTCCACTCGAGCCCAGGCCCAGCAGCCCACGACGGATCCAGAGAGAAGCCACTCATTTCACGCCGGTTCGTTACAAGACAGAAGGGACCACCAGCCGTTACAGATGATTTGGTGCCAGAGTTGGTTACGCCTGCACATGAGAATATCTGAACCTCATGATTAGAGCTCAGTAGGCCATTATATAAGGCCAGCAATCATGTAATAAATGGAATATAGAAATAAACTTCTTCTTCCCTTCCTATCTTCTCTATTCAAGGAGGTGAGTCTCCATCAAAGAGACTACCGAGGTAGGCGGTACCTACCAGTTGGTACCAGGGCCGACGAGGTTCCCAATGCTGCAGATGCGGTCGACGACAGGGTCAACCAGATTGAGTTGAGCCTGCATCAGGTGGTTTTTGAGCTGAAAGAGATTCGAGCCTCCATGTCTGCCATGGCTTCCCAGCATCAAACAGGGAAGTCCAGCTGCCGAGAAGGGGATATGGAAGACTCCAACTATAAAGGGGAAGAGGGGAATCACCTTTTCCAGGAAAGGTCACCAAGATTGACTTTCCCAAGTATTCCAGCAGTGACCCTATCCCTTGGATTTTCAAGGTAGAGCGGTACTTTGAGTACCATGAGGTTCCGGCCCATCAGCGAGTATCCATCGCTTCCATCCATCTTGACGGCGATGCAATACTCAGGTTCCAGTGGCATCGCCGTTCTCATCCTCAAGTAATGTGTTTGGAGTTCACGGAGGCGCTCTACATCAGGTTCGGCCCTACTGCCTTCGAGAACTAGCACGAATAGCTTACTCAACTTAAACAAACTGGCAGTAATGGAGTATTAGTTGGAGTTTGAGAAGTTGTCCTCCCGTGTTTTCGGATGGCCAGAACCAGCTCTGTTAGGTTGTTTCCTTGGGGGATTACAGGATGACATTCGCCTGGAGGTCAAGGGTGCTCAACCAGCAACTACGAATGGCAATTTCACAGGAATTTTCAGGTATCTGACCCGTCCCAACCCTAATAGGACCCGTTTATCAAAACCCTATAAGGTTTGGGATTTTAGATTAAAACCCTATAGGGTTTGGGTTTTGACTTTAGGGTATCCGGTACCTGATACCCAAGATGCATAAATATGAACCTATTATATTATATTCGTTACAGATGATTCAGTGCCAGAGTTGGTTACACCTGCACATGAGAATATCTGATCCTCATGATCAGCTCAGTAGACCATTATAGAAGGCCAGCAATCATGTAATAAAGGAATATAGAAATAAACTTCTTCTTCCCTTCCTATCTTCTCTATTCAAGGAGGTGATCTCCCTTGAAGAGACTACCGAGGTAGGCGGTACCTACCATTATCCCTCCTTCCCTTAATAGTAATAAATTGGTGTGTTACTAATAAAGAAAAGCACACCCTCTACATAATAAAACAAAACCTGTCAACCTAACTCCTTTCCTCCTTCATCTCCTTCTAAACGACAAATTGTACCTACTTATTCTAGATCTTGATGCAGCCACAAGAGATGCATATATAGAACTTCTAGTGAATAAAAAGTATACATAGCAAATCACTTTGAAGTAGCATGCAAGAAACACACAGAGCAGATGTTGTGAGGCATTAGTAACTCAGATAACATTCCCTTACATTCATGCATTCACTACAAAATAAACAAAGAAAAGAGAGGCCTCTCTAAGACCCAATAGCGCTAATGAAATAACAATACATGAAAGAGTTCATAACTATTTCTGAAGGGCAGAAAAATAAACAATTTTACCTTGGAGACAAGTTACTGGGCAATGGTATGGAAAAATAAATGACAGAAGAAGATTGAAACATACTCATCATCTCCAGCTTCTCAATCTGTTGTCTGATTGTTTCAGGGTCCTTCTTCAGGATTCCAACCTCTCTGACTTTCCTTCTTTCTTTTTTGTTCTGTTACAAGAAAGATAAGTAAATATAAGTAAAACAAATGGAGTTGAGTGTCACGTATTTAAAAGCATGCAGTGATCTGGTAAAGGACAAAATACAAAATATTGGCAGAAGAAGACAAGACAAAACGAACATTCAGTGGAAGCAAACCATTTTCTGCAACCACAAGTAGGTAAAGTGGCCTATAACCATTAAATTTGGAGCAACTTTGATGCCTAAAGCTAAAATGGGATCATATATTAATAAAAGGGCCATTACCCAATTTCTGGGGCCTTGGGAGTGGTGGCTGGGATATGGACCTAACTTTTGGCATTTTCTTGCACAAAGTGGTTGCTCTCAGACTTGGACCTCTGTTCTCAACAAATGACATAATAAGAAAATGAAAGAAAGTGGCACAAATGGAAATGCATAAAGAAATAATCAAGATGGATTGGAAACCTCCAGGGCCAAATAAATTGAAGCTGAACTGTGATGGCAGCTCCTTTGGGGACCCAGGGAGGGCTGGAATAGGGGGAGTTTTCAGAAATCATCATGGAGAAATTGTGGCTCTATTCTCAGGACCAATCGTGTATGGAGACTCGGTTCAGGCAGAGATAATGGCACTCTGGCAAGGTTTGAAATTAGCAGTATAATTAGAAGCTAGAGAGTTGGAAGTGGAAGGGGACTCACTGTTGGTCATCTCTTGGGCTAAGCAAGTAAAGTCAGAACCATGGAAGTATAGATTTGAATTCAGGGAGATTGATTTACTGGCTAAGAGCTTTAACTCTACCTTTGGGTGGACTACAAAGACAGCAAATGGACAGGCAGACACTCTGGCAAAACAGGTAGCTGATAGGCCTTCTCCTTTTTGGGCTAAACTATAGCTGGATGTGTTAAAACAGAGGGTTGATGTTCCTTGTATTCTGGGACCTTTCTATATTGCTATACTCTGGAAAGTTCTTGTAATGGTCCCTGACCCTGAGAGACCAGATATTAATCGTGAAAAGGAAAATAGTGAACATAATCAAGGTGGAGAAGTATATTCTGCAGATGCTCTTTAGTGGAACTTAATTATGTAAAGCCGAATCCACATATAATGGCACTCAAAAGAAAAGGAACGAGATGAAAGTGAAACTAAAAATAAATAAATTAAAAAAACAAGAAATTCTTCATTGGCAACAAAACTGAATCGTGAACATTAACACGATATGCAGAACAGAAATGATCTGGACCGCAACTAGTTGATGAGATGAAACCTTTCACGTAACTTCCAAGGTTAATTACTCAACTAAGGTTGCATTCTTACCCTCTCCCTACCTCAAAGTTAAATAGGGGAAAGAAAAGAATAACTACAAAAAAAAAAGCAATTGCATTGCTATGTAAGTATGAAAATTAATGTACACCTCTTTAGCAAAATTAATAAAATCCCAAAGTACATTATGGTGTTAAGTATCATTTAAATCAATAAAAACAATAACCCTTTATTCGGCAATTTATCTAGCAAGATGACGCGAATGGCAATTGACAAACAATGATTCTGTGAAATAATCATTTGCAATACAAAACAAATCACAGAATTCGTTTTACAGGTGATGAGAACGAACTAGAAAAGGGATTAACAACAACTATAAATGTAGAAACAGGAACCCTAGGAAAAAGAAAAAAGGTGCGAATTTTACCCTCTTCAACTCCTTCTTGCGAAGCTCCTTCCGATAGGCGTCGGTAGGGTTCATGACCTTCCCTCCCTTGGTGGTCTTCATCTTCGTTCCTTCGGATCTCAAATTCGACGGGAGAACGCAAGGAAAACAACAAAAACGAAGATGAAGCGATGTATTATTCTTTTTCTGTGCGTTTTCTTCTGGCAATTCGCTCGCTTCTCCCTCCTGATGAGTCTAGACTCGGGAGCCTGGAGCCTGGAGCCTGGAGGGTGACAGGACAGTTAGGCAAGCTTTTTTCGAGTCCTGAGGAAGACGAGTTTCGCTTCGTAATTAGGGCGGTTTTGATCCGGAACCGAGGCTACAGCACTTTGTATTGTATGATCAATGATCTGCAGTCCACCTCCGGTACTCCGGGGCTATCTGCACTTTGGGGGGAATCACGATCCACCCTCAGCGGTTCGAGCTGTCACTTGGATGGGCTCAACCTGAGCTCTTGCATGGGCTGAGTTTAAAAACATGTTAAACCTTGATTTTAGTTGGGCTTGGATTCAGGCATCAGGATGTACAAAGCCCAACTTGAGCCCATCCGGTCTAGACAATTTTTGTATCCCATCTATCCAAGTATCTACTATACTTTATGTATAGACTTTTTTTATCCTAGTATAAAGGTATGTATTATGTATTATATTGCATTTTAGATTAGTTATACGCAAGGTTCAAAGTATCAACACCTATCGGCTGATATGTATAATTTCGAGACCTCCCGATATATTTCTACAGTGGATGTATTAGGATTCTGACCAATTTAGGGACTGGAGGAGCCTTAAAGCAGCCTCCCTGAACCAGTTTTGAAAAATAAAATAAAAAAAAAAACAGTATCAATATCGTCCGATAAACCCCCCTACTGATATATCGGATATATCAATATTTTAAACTTTGGTTACACGCTGTGTAGCAAGCTTTGGAACAGATGATAATGCCCAATGCTAGTTATAAATGATAAATGAGAGATTAAATGGTTGTAGGCTATATGTATTTCATGACTGATGTTTGGCGTTATCATTGATTTCTGTGGCCCACCATATGAATTCGATAGCTGTTTTATTGACTGTGGCGGTATCATTGAGATATTTCTACGGCCCACTATACATTCACTGCATTAGCTGAATTCGGTAGCTGTTTTATTGTTTTATGGCGGACATGAATAAAACAGCTATCAAATTCAGATAATATATAAGCTATGCAACCTAATAGATCCAAGTAAATTGGATATAGGTAGGTCTAAATTTGATTTACTTACATTTGAATTCAAATTGGGTATCATCTATTGGATTTATATGAGAATCGTATCGACTTTGGATTAATATCGACTAGTAAAATAAAATTAAACTAAAAAATGATCATGATATCATATTTTTAATAAGATGAACTAAAAATGACTTTTATATTCTATCTGAATTTTCAGAATAAAATGAATAAAAAATGACTTGTATGAAGTTTGAACATGTGACAATTTAGTAAAAACAGAATAATTAAACAATTTTAGGGTGGACCCATATTTGGTCCAATTATAAATAGATAGAATTCAAATCACCTTTGATGGGATCAAATTTGAATTCAGACAAAAGGATAAAATTTGCAGCCCTAACTCCCCCAAACCCGTAAACTCCCTAATCCTAGTGAAGGCAGGACTAGACCCCATGCCTCTCCTACAATCAGTTAGAGACTTTACCAGTAAGCCAGTTGGTGCAACTGTGCAAGTTCAAACATACCAATAGGCGAGTTATCTACTTGTACATATCACTAGCTCCACATACAGTACGGCGGATAAAACTGCATGAACACATGCCCAAAAAAAATGTATTTATAATTTATAATGTTTTTTATGCATAAGATCCACACTCACTAAAACATGCATCTATATTATTATAAAGCGGATATTTAGTAAAGCCATCTTAAATCTTTCCCTTATACTAATATTATATATGCTATATATGATATACTTTTTTGGGATAATGGCATTAAATAAAACAAACAAGACTAATGTAACTGAATCCATATACAGTTGGGATAAGACATAGATGATGATTAGATAATATATCCTTTTATTTTATCGTAATATGTCTAGGTAAGCATAGAATCTCTTAGTTTAACCTTGCAAGTTTGAAAATGAACATACCACGTGTATTAAACTTCTTTATAAAAAAATCATGTATTTATACCGATCTTTCTTTGTAGATTTTGCGAAAGAAAAAAAAAACACATTTATTATGCTCATATTCCACAGTATGTACATTAATTTGACAAAAAGGAATGGATTTAATCAAGATAATTGTAGTCTGTCTTGACCCACTTTTGAATGCTTAATGGTGCTGAAGTGATTATTTGATGCATGAGTAGAAGTTTTGAAAATTCCTGGAAGAGACCTTCTACAATAGAAAGGGTCTTTCTTTTGACTCCTAAGTTAGCATTTTACGCTGCTTTGGGTTTGGGCATTCAAATTTCGACAAAAAAAAAAGAAAAAGAAAAAAGGATATTAGAAGATGTTCCATAAACATGGCCAAGGTTGGGCAGCTTTGAAACAGAATTTTTATTGAAGGGGATTCAAGTATATCACTGGTTTAAAAGGTCGAGACCAACTTCCTTAGAATGTCAAGCCTTAATGCTTTGAAATCTGCCGTTGAACAAGCTCAGTCACTTTCATAGGATTTACATTGGTGCCCTATATGCACATCTCAGTGTGCATTAGAAACATTTCCTGTACTGTGGGGCGGGCGCTACAGATCTATAGAGAGGCTAATTGGTGATTGGATTGGCTGCCCACAGAGCACGCTGCACAGCCCATCCCCTCCGTGCACTAGGAACATCTCCCATGCTTGTGATGGGAAGATATTCCCAATGCACGGTGGGATGCCTGTGGGGCGTGCTGCTGCTGACTGGTTGGCTAACCTTGGGCACTTAACAAGGTTTGTGTTGCTGAGTTTAACTTGTATTTAGGTGTTGGACTTTACCCTGCGCGCTGTGTACAATATCTCTCTTTTCATAGAAAAAAAAAAAAGATGAGTGCAAAGGGAGGATGATATAGAAAGTGTAAAGGCTCAGTTTGCAAGTAATACAAACACAATCATATAGAATGCAAAACCTTGTATTTTGTATTATTTTTATTATATATATATATATATATATATATATATGAATTCTTCCAAATTGAGCAAACAACATATTAACTCTTGACATCAGTGGGATTTATGTAGTATTAAATACGATCAGATGAGCAGTAGCCAGTAGAGCTGTCCCTTCCCTAACATTGATATCCTTGATTGGATACACATCAAAGTAGATGCACATGGGAAACAATAAGCTTAAATTTTGCAAGTATCATTAAATTTGCCAGAAACTCGTTTGCAGTTTGCTTCAATTTGGGTGGGTTCTGATCTGATCTGACCATCAAATGTTATGTTTCATTTTTATTTATTCCTATATTTTAAATCTGAGCTAAAGACTTGCATTTTGGTTTTGTGTGGTTCACATAAATAGTTCTGAGTTATAGAAGATTATATCAGGGGGTTTCTCTCCAAAATGATTATTGTTGTGCACCCTTTACAAGTTTTGGTTCAACTTTGCTTCCATGAATTATACCTATCCAAGTTTAAATGGATTTATTTGGGTTTAGAGTATAAATAAAAGAAGAAAAATGAATTAAGGGTCCATTTGGTTTGCAGTCGAAATCGGAATCGAAATCAGAATGGTCCATTCCCATAATCTGTTTGGTTCAGACAAGAATGAGATAATGGAAATGAGAATCATCAGGAATGGGATTTCAGGGAATGGCCATTCCCTCAAATGGGGGAATGCCATTCCAGCAAGAACGAGAATGGGATTCTGAATCCGCCCAACCAAAATAGTCCATTCTGATTCCGCTTCAAGACTCCTATTCCCACGAACCAAACGAGAGGCCTAATATCCGTTAATTGGGTCGGAATCTTTAATTTGAGAAAACATGTTTTTTGAACCCAAAAATCCAACAACCCGTTATTAGTTTCAGTTTTAGAGAGAGAGAGAGAAAAGATGCATTACACAATCAAGAACATGTTTTCTGCTTTCTTGTTTTAAGAACCAGTGATCCATTAAAGCTGGTGCACCATCTTTGTCCCATGTCTGTAACCTCTGACAAACTCTCCTCCCTCATCAATTCAATTGAATTATCTATCAATCCCATCCCTCTTTCAATCTCCATCCCTGCAAGGCTGCAATTGCAACAACCAGAGTCTCCTAAGATGGGTCTAAACTCAAACACAGTTGACAAGGTTCTACTGTCTTACGACCACATTACCATTTGGATCTTCCTAAGCTTCACTGTTATCATCTACAACAAGTACATTCTCGATCCAGAGCTTCACAACTGGCCATTCCCCATCTCCCTCGCCATGGTCCACATGTCTGTCTGTTCCATCCTAGCTTTCCTCCTCGTCCGAGTCTTCCAACTGGTCGACTCTGTCTCCATGCCCAGAGACATCTACGTCTCCTCTGTCATGCCCATTGCTGCTCTGTATTCTTTGAGCCTCTGCTTCTCCAACTCTTCTTATATTTATCTCTCCCTCTCATTCATCCAAATGCTCAAGGCCCTATTGCCTGTGGCTGTATACTCCATCAGCATCAGCCTCAACAAAGAAGCTTTCAGCTCTCATGTCATGGCTAATATGATCGTTGTATCAGTCGGTGTTGCCATTGCTGCCTATGGTGAAGCCCACTTCAGTACCTGGGGCGTCTACCTTCAGCTTTCCGCCATTGCACTTGAAGCGACTCGATTGGTCCTGACTCAAGCTCTACTTACGTCCAAAGGGATCAATCTGAATCCCATAACCTCTCTTTTCTATGTGGCGCCATGTTGCCTTGCTTTTCTCTCCATCCCCTGGTTCTATGTGGAATTCCCCCTTCTTACAGAGTCATCGTCGTTGCTTCTTGATTTTCCAATCTTATTGTCCAACTCTTTCTGTGCAGCCGCGCTCAACCTGGCAGTCTTTCTGCTACTAGCTGGTGAAAGCTCGGCGCTCGCGATGAATGTGGCTAGTGTTGTTAAGGACTGGCTTCTCATTGCCTTCTCTTGGTTGGTTACCAGGAAAACGATTACTTCTGTTAATCTTTTTGGGTACGGTATTGCATTTATTGGTGTATGCTTCTATAACCACAGAAAATTGCAGGCTTTGAAGCCGGAGGCACAGAAGAAGAGAACCCAGCAAGCTGATGAGGAGGTTGGAATTAAACTGATGATACAGGCAGAAGACAGTTTTCCAGGTTCTTGTTTTTCTTTTCTTGATCAGGCTCACTAGCCACTTCCATATTGAAGGAAAGTTAAAGCTCAACCCAAAAACGCACATTGTAACTAAGTAGTAACTCAATTGCACGTAGAACATATTTAGGATGCAGTTTTATTCCGGCGATCATAAATTTCTGCAGCATAGACCTCCATACCCGCCGGGGAAAACGTTTTTTCTTATAGTTGCACAGGATACAGCTTATCTTATAGTGAGCAATTTTGCAATTTGAGATGGGCATTATTGCAATACGAGGGTTTATGAGATGTTGGGTGTGAGTTGGTGGACTTTGAATGGTAATTGCTATTGGTTGTCACAAGAATATTCTTATTGGGAGAGCTTCACCAAAGATTTTGATGAATTGGATTCTTTTTTAAGTTTCCTTTTATTATACTTTCAGACACACCCGCTATCAAATTGCGTTTTTTATTTTTCTTTATTATATTTTCTTTTAACAATCAATCATTTATCCAATTAAATGTCTAGAAATAAAGCTTAAGGGGCGTTCTTTTTTTAGATTTATGTGGAGACTTATTTTCCTGGGTTACCTATCTCTTAGGTAGGTAAATAACTTTTTCACCTAAAGGAAAAGTTGTCGACACTTGAATGGGACAAAAATACCCTTTTTAATAATGGATTTTTATAGCTAAAATAGTCATTGCCTTATTTACATGAGAAATAAAAGAACATGGGCAAATGCACTTACTCGAGAATAAATGTTTCTCAAGAAAAACTTACCCAATTAATTGCATTTACCTAGGTAAATAACTTACTAAAAAGCAAACGGGACCCAAGTTTCAATCTAAATATCACAAGAGAAAGATTATAGAGAAACCTTTTTATATTTCTTTTCTTAACTGGTAAAAATATCAAGTAATACAAAATCATGTTTATGGTAGATTTAGGACTTAGTGCACTATCCTAAATTGGAATAGGAAATTGAAATCTTTTTTTTTGTAACTTTCTTTTTTATTGTTTTTTAATTTGCATTTAAGAAATTGCTTTAAAGGCTTAGTTTGAAGGAATAGAAATGCAAACATGCAGAACAAAACCTTGCATTTTGTATGTATTTTGTACTTTCCAAATTGAACCAGGAGAGAGTACAAATACAAGGTTTATAAATACACTATACAAGATTTTGTACTATAAATATTTGTATTTGTATTCTTCCCAAACCGAGCCTAAATTTCTCTTGATGAGTAACCAACCCATGTCCACGAGGGCCTGTTTTGGCTCTCTCCTCAGAAGGTGGAAAACCTGCAGTTTTTTAAGAGATCAAATCAAATTGGAAAAAGAAGTGAATCTCTCTCAAGTAATGTTAGAGAATAAAAACATATTCAGGGACCTTACCAACAGTTCTTTCACATGGTATCCGAGTTTATTTGGCTAAGTGGTCTAATGTTCGATTCTTGCCACCTCAATAATTATTAATTGAATTTCAACACAATGGTGGCTTATACTTGTTTACACTTCAAACCAAACACGCGTGTTAGATATAACAACCTATATTCAGGACTTTACCTAACAGCTTAAACTTTTAGGTTTTATGGGTTCCTTGGCAAGTAGTAATATCATAGATTGCCTAGGAATGGCTAACAAAGGATGGTGTGGGCACGTGGCAACTCTTTTGAAGTGATTTTTTTATTGATTTTAGACTGTCTTCAGCTTGATCAAGGACTTTAATGTTTGTTTCTCGCATGTGAAGCGTTCTGCTAATCATGCTGCCCATATTGCAGCACATAAAGGCCTATATTTGTCCACTTGGGATTTCCTACTCACTTTTTCTATCCTCGTGAATTGGAGTTACACATCTCTATTATGAATTGAGACATGTGTGGCTACAATTCACCATAGGTAGAAAGTGGATAGAAAAAGTGAATAAGAAATCTGGGCTCATATTTGTCAGGCCTGTGGGTGAATTCAGCTCTTAGTTCGCTCTAATTAGATGTGTTGGATGAGGACCTCATGGGTGATGGAGTTGGGGCTTCTTAAGCTTATTTTCTGTTGATTCTGTTGCTGTTGTTTAATTTGTTGTAGAAGTTTTCTCTTTTTTGCTGCTAAAAGGAGATAAGTCCTTAAAATAAAGAATGCCAAATGCAACCTTAATCTTTTCTTCTGTATTTGTGGCTGCTGGTGTCGTTCTGTCGTGGGGTTTTTAGGTTTGGCATGGTAGTGTTTTCCCTTTTAGTCTCTGGTATGTGTGGTTTCTGTTGGTCATTGTTTCTTGTTGGTTTGCTTGTTACTTCGTTAGCTCTTTTGGTGAATTTGCTTTGTTTGTTTTCTGGTTTGCCACGTTGTTGTTTGCAAGTTCCTCAGTATATGTCCCAACTTCCCTGAAATATATGATGGGCCCCTTTTTCTTTTGCCCTTTTCTTATGCCTGATCACGCAGGGTGCAAATGGATCGGATTGTCGGATCCGATCCGATTCTATTTGGTCAAATTTGGACCATTCTGTTTGGATATTCGGATTGGATTGGATTCAGATTACCCCCACTATCCAATCTCATATATATTATATATTTATAAATATATATATATATGTTATTTATTTATTTATAAATATATTTTTATAAATTTGGTATATGATTTTATTTTTTTATAAAAAGCATCTATATATATGATGAAAATAATTAAAAAATACTCGTATTTCTGTTTTTACTTTATTTAAATTAGTATATTTTATTTTTCTTGTAATAATTTATTAATTTTTAAAGAAAACAAGTCAGATCGGATTACATTCGAAGATCCCACTTACTGTCCGAATCCTATCAGATCGGATTGGATCCAACATAAACAATGTCATATCAGATTCAAATCCAATCCGATCCATTTGCATCCCTACTGGATAGGGATATGCTACCAAAAAACTGTTAATCATGTCCCAACAAGCAATTACAACCTCACATTTAAAATAAATTGAGATCTTCTGCCAATAAAATGTCCCAACACCCTACCAATATGATCTCACACCACACATCTCACCATAAGATTGAAACTCACCATAAACATAAAAGTAGGACCTACAGATTGAGATACGTAGTGTCAGATTATATTGGTAGGGTTTTAAAAGGCATTTTATTGACACCTTGTATTAGTAGCTGATCTGAAATCGCCAACTTTACACCATATTTTAGAAGGGCCCTTGGGGCTAATCCATTCAACCATCAGGTAGGTTCGCAGCTCTACACACATGAAATACCGAGAATTTAGAGAATTGATGCCGTAGTCTATCAGCACTGTAATATTCATTTGCGGTTCGATAATTGTTGGTGGATGAGATCATGAGATACAACCACCGTGGTCCATCAGGATCTTCGTAGTTCCAAAAATATTTAATGCACGTCTCGTCTGAAATTTTACATCAATGCCCTGTCTCAATTTCCACCACATAAACCACCAAACTCTTCAAGTGGCGACGAGCGGCTACGGCAATCTCTGGACCGGAATAAATGTCCAACAACTAATGCATCGTTTATATTCCTTTCAAGCTGAGGTTAACCGATTCAAAGATCAACCCAGCCGGGAGCCGGCCAGGCAGGTACTTATGATTTACAAAAACAAAAATTGCCCGTGTTTTCTTAAACCATCAAATGTAGCAGTGGTTTTTGTTTTTCAAAACAAAACCAACTATATTGTCACACACCCCCTAATGTTTCATCTTAATTTATTTGTTTGTTATTTATTTATTATTTTCATATTTTAATTCTGGGATAAAGACTTGCATTTTGGTAAACAAAAGGCTCTTGATAGAGCATAATGGTGGGAAGGAATTTGTATACTTCAACTAAATAGTTGTGTTGCTTACCAAAAAAACTAAATATATGTACTTTTTGGTGGAAAAAAAAAACAAAATGCTTATTTTGTTTTCTTATTTTTGAAATATGTCACATCAGCAATAAAAGAAAAATGCTTATGAATATATGTTTTCACAAAATAATAAACATTAATTTTAATTTCAATATTGTTCAGGAAATAACTTTATTTGTGAAACAAAATAAATGATGCTTTCAGAAAGAAAAACATACTTTTATTTCTATTTCTATGATTTTTTTTTGCTAGTTGTAGCAGAGACATGGGGTTGATTCCTATAAAAAATGGGAAAATTCCCGAACAGTACCCTGTACTTTGGCTCGAGTGATAATTTGGTACCCAAACTTTAAAATGCAACAACCCAGTACTCGAACCTTCAAAATGTGATAATCCAGTATCTGTCGTTAATCAGTCCGTTAATCAGTTAGTACGTGATATTTGAAAAGTTGAAAATGCCCTAAGAATGCCATATAATTCTCTTTATCAACCATCTAAACATTGACAATAAAATAAACAGTTCCAAATTCTAGATTCTTCTAAACAGTCACCAATTTTTTTGAATAGAAGAGGCTAGGATTTAGGACTGTTCAGATTTTTGTCAATGTTTGGATAGTTGATAAAGAGAATTAGATGGCATTCAAAGGGCAATTTTGACTTTTCAGATGTCACTTAACAATTGATTAACGGACTGGTTATTAATGACAGATATTGAATTGTCACATTTTGAAAGTTTGGATACTGGGTTATTACATTTTGAAAGTTCAAATACTAAATTATTGTATTTTAAAGTTCAAGTACCAAATTATCACTCAAGCCAAAATATAGGATACTGATCAGAAATTTTCCCATAAAAAAAACTTTACTTACTCCGGTGAAAAATGCAAGCATCCTTCCAAACACCACAGTGGTAGACGATTATCAGTTGGCTTAATTGGTCAGTTGCCCTTCTAGCCAGTCACTAGCTCAACTACATGTACACCGCCACATCAAGATTTTCTTTGAAAAGTGAGATCATCGCCAGCTTAAGAAAAAGGAAGCATCATACTACCATTTTTTATCTTCTATGGTACTTCCAATGCAGCCTTACTTTCATTTTCAAGCTTTCGAGTTGAATTCGACCTTAATAATTTGATCAAACTGATTTCGAATAGAAAAATATAATTTGAATTAAATTCAAGTTCGAATTTCAATAATAGTATTTTAATCAATCAAGCTAAGACATGCCAAAATTCATTTGGGCTTGGCTCGTTACACCTCTATTCTTGATCATTGAGTTGGTGGGGCTGTTTGTCATTTACTGACTTGGCTATTTCTTCTGAATCTGGAAAATGCTTTTTAATTTGAACACCCCTATGTCCCAACTTCCATGAAATATATGATGGGCCCCTTTTTCTTTTGCCCTTTTCTTATGCCTGATCACGTAGGTGTGCAAATGGATCGGATTGTCGGATCCGATCCGATTCTACTTGGTTGATTTTGGACCATCCTATTTGGATGTTGGGATTGCATTGGATTTAGATTACTCCCACTATTTGATCTGATAAAATATATATGTTATTTATTTATATATAAATATATTTTTATAAATTTTGTATATGATTTATTTTTTATAAAAAACATTATATATATGATAAAATAATTAAAAAATACTGTATTTTTTATTTTTATTTAAATTAGTATATTTTATTTTTCTTTTATTAATTTATTAATTAAAAAAAAAACAAGTCGGATGGGATCACATCCAGATCTGACTTATTCATAGGATTCAAATTCAAATCGAGTCCTATCAAACGGATTGGATCCAACATGAACAATGTCAGATCAGATTCGATCCATTTGCATCCCTACTGGTTTGGGATATGCTACCAACAAAACTATTAATCATGTCCCAACAAGCAATTGCAACCTCACATTTAAAATAAATTGGGATCTTCTGCCAACAAAATACATCCCAACACCCTAGCAACATGGTCTGACACCATACATCTTACCATGTCCCAGATTTTCTACTCACTTTTTCTATCCACTCTCTACCCATCGTGAATTGAAGCCATACATCTTTCGATTTATAATAGAGATGTGGCTTCAATTTATGGCGGATAAAAAATGGGTAGAAAAAGTGAATAAAAAATCCCGAGTAAAGATTGAGACCCACCATAACCATAAAAATAGGACCTAACATGTATGAGATTGAGATATGTAGTGTCAGATCATATTGGTAGGGTTTTAAAAGGCATTTTATTGGCAGGAGAACCCAATTCATCGAAAACACATTTCCCTTGTAATTCATGAAGAAATATTCCAATAAAGGCTGTAGTGGCCGATTGGGACATTAATCACGCCTTGTATTAGTAGCTGATCTGAAACCGCCTACTTTACACCATATTTTAGAAGGGCCCTTTGGGCTAATCCATTCAACCATCAGGTAGGTTTGCACGGGAGCAGTAGCTGCATTCGCAGTTCTACACACATGAAACGCCGAGAATTGATGCCGTAGTTTATCAGCACTGTAATATTCACTTGCGGTTCGATAATTGTTGGTGGATGAAATCATGAGATACAACCACCGTGGTCCTTCAGTAGTAAATATTTAATGCATGTCTCGTCTGAAACTTTACACCAATGCCCTGTCTCAATTTCCACCACATAAACCACCAAACTCTTCAAGTGGCGACGAGCGGCCACGGCAATCTCTGGACCGGAATAAATGCCCAACAACTAACTGGTTCAAAGATCAACCCAGCCGAGAGACGGGGCGGGTTAGTTGGAGACAAAAACATACACACCCGGCTGAATTATCTATCATGGTTGAATATGCTATACCAGTATTTAGTACAGCTTGATCCCTGATTGAGCCCATAATGAGCATGGTGTGTTCAATCGTGATAGATAGTTCAGCCGGGTGTATATAACTTTATCTCCAGCTCATCCGGACTGCCGGGAGCCGGCCAGGGAGGTACTTATGATTTACTAAAACAAAAATAGCCCGTTCAAACTTCAAACCATGTCTGGGACTTTGGGATGAATAGTCAGTTAGTTTAGTTCTACAACCAGAGGCCCGGAGCTCCAAAACCACTTTCTTATCTAACAGCAGACTCATCTATTTATATCCACATACCGAGACCGACTGACTGACTTGCTCAAGCTGATCACCGCCTCAACAAACAAATATCCTCAATATATTCTCAAGCAAGCAGCAGTTAGTTCCTCGATGGCCACAGGCGGGAGCGACGTCAAACTTTTGGGTGCATGGCCGAGCCCGTTCGTGATGCGGGCAAGGATCGCCCTTAACATAAAGTCCGTGGACTACGAGTTCCTCCAGGAGACATTTGGCTCCAAAAGCCAGCTCCTCCTCCAATCCAACCCTGTCTACAAGAAAATCCCAGTTCTCATCCATTCCGACAAGTCCGTCTGCGAGTCCCTCGTCATTGTTCAGTACATCGATGAGGTCTGGTCCTCTGGACCCTCTATTCTCCCTTCCGACTCATACGATCGCGCCATAGCCCGCTTCTGGGCTGCCTACATCGACGACAAGGTACGCCGCATGCATGAGAGAGCAAATCCCTGCCGTGTATTGAGAACATCTCCCAATGATGATATCATCATCGGGGGATGTTTATAATACACGGCGGCGGGGATGTGTTGTGGGGGGCTGATTTGAACTCCGCATGCAGTACGCTTTCCATCTTTTCATATCTTAATTTGTTTCTCCATCGTCATGTGTGTCATGTCACGCAAGTTCTATTAATATATATATATATATAACGTCGTTGGGTTGGTGCAGTGGTTTCCTTCGCTGTCTGGTATACCAAAAGCGCAGGGAGAGGATGCCAAGGCAGCGGCAATAGGCCAAGTGCGCGAGGGGTTGGCGTTGTTGGAGGAGGCATTCGGAAAGTGTAGCAGAGGCAAGGGGTTCTTTGGTGGGGAGCATATTGGATACCTTGATATAGCTTTAGGCTGTTTCTTGGCGTGGCTCAAGGTGGCCGAGAAGACCAATGGCATAAAGCTGCTCGACGAAGAAAAGATGCCTGCGCTTGTGGGATGGGCAGAGCGGTTTTGTTCGGATGTTGCCGTGAAGGATGTGATGCCCCAGACCGAGAAACTGATGGAATTCGCTAAAATGCTGTTCAATAAGCCTGTCCTTCCAACTAAATTAATCAACGGGTAACATACTAGCTGAGATACTAGACCGAAAAACTGGGGCCATGTTTAGGTTCTGAACTATTAATTTCTCGTCCTAGCTAGTCAGTTGCAACCGCGCTTTGCTTTAATGGTTTCACATCCTCCTAGCTGTCTCCATTAATTAATGGGCATCGTTCTTACTTGAATGGGAAAGTGGTACTCGATCGGTTGCTGTCTCCTAATAAAGCTAAACACTTTTGGATTGGGATTTTTCTGTCTGGAACACTTGGATTGAATTCATTATGCTTTAACAATTAACACTCGATTGTGAATCTTTTATCTCGGACAAGTCAGAAGCACTCCGGATCCAGTGATCTCCGTCTGGACTCGAAGGGATTTTCTCTTCGTCCCCTACATCGAAACTCTCACGTTCTCAACCTTCTTCCCCAACCATTAATCGGACGACAAACCCTTCCTCACGGTTGTGCCTTTGGATCTGCAAGACAAACCCTCACATTCTAAATCAGAAAAAACGCTCATGTTCTCAGTCCAAATAAAACACAAACCCTGCTCGCCCAACCATTAATGGGTAAACAAGGTTGTTCTGGCTTTGGATTTGGAAGACACGAGGCGTCTTCTTCTTCCTCCGCACGAAGCTTCTGCAAGTAAAAACAATAGCTCCAAAGATATTCTTTTAAGAAAAAATATATCTAAGCATGGCTCTCAGAAGGAAAATAAACAAAGATAGTTTTGTTGGAAGATAAATCTCTCGTACCCATTCAATTGTGGTCGGATACATATATAAAGCTCAGGCTTGATGGCCGTTACAACCCAAATGAAAAAGACAAAATAAAAAGGCTAATGATTGTTAATGATGGGCAGGAAATATTTATGCTGTAACAAACTTTGCAATTCTGTTACTCTCCACCAACTGTCCTGTAGCAAAAGACCACGTTAGCCTCTGCATGTCAATGTGGCGTAACACTCCCTCCCCCTTTGAAAGCAGCCTTGTCCTCAAGGCTAGATTGAGGAAATTTCTGTTGCAGTTCCGTGAGTATTTCCCAAGTGGAATATGTTGCGAGGGTTCCTTGCCATTGAACCACTACCTCTGTTACTGCCTTGTTGCCTTGTCGTTTCAATCTTCTGTCAATAATTGCAGCTGGCTGGGGTTGGAGTGTGTCGTCATCCGTTAGTGGTGGAAGAGTGGCTTGGGCATGAGAGCTGTCTCCAACCTTGGCCTTTAACCAAGACACATGGAAAACAGGATGTAAATGGCAACCTTCTGGTAATGCTAGGCAATATGCAACTGGACCAATTTTCTCTGTTATTTTGAATGGTCCGTAAAAACGAGTTGCTAGCTTCTGAGACTTACGAACTTCCACTGTGCTCTGCCGATAAGGTTGCTGCCTCAAGTATACCCAATCTCTGATGTTAAAATTCATTTATGTTCTCTTCCGATGTGCCATTTTCTTCATTCTGTCTTGGGCAAAGAGTAAATTTTGTTTAAGTTTTTGCAGAGTCCTTTCCCTTTCCTGTAATTCAGCCTCCACTGCTGGTGCTTGAGTTGTTCCTGGGACGTAGGAGATCAAGTTTGGTGGGGGATATCCGTATAGTGCCTGAAAAGGGGTGGTTTTGGTGGCAGAATGGAAAGTGGTGTTATACCACCATTCTGCTAAAGGCAGCCATCTACTCCAATTCTATGGTTGTTCACTGGTGTAGCATCTAAGGTAGGTGTGTTCCCTGAAGTTTGAAAATTTCTCTCCAAAAGTTGCTGGTGAACAGAGGGTCTCGATCACTTACAATTGTCTTGGGCATTCCATGCAATCTGAAAATTTCTTGGATGAATACCTTGTCCAGGTCAGAAGCAGAGAAAGGGTGGGTTAAGGCAATGAAGTGTGCAAACTTAGTTAATCGGTGGTAGTTTTCCTATTGGAAGAGGGTAAGCCTTCAATGAAATCCATTGAGAGTTTAGACCATGCTTGTTCTGGAATGGGTAGAGGTTGTAGTAGTCCGGAGCACGGTAGGTTTTCTACTTTGTTTCTCTGGCAGATTTCACACTCCTTTACCCAATATTTAGCTTCAGCTCGATAGCTTTTCCAACAACAAATCTTCCTTAATCTTTGTAGGGTATTGTAGTACCCTGAATGTCCTCCCCCTGGGGCTGAGAGGGCTTCCTCAAAAAGTCTCCTTGTAAATATTGAATTTGGACTTATTACTAGCTTCTCCCCCTTCCATAGCAGCCCATTTTTAATTGAATATTTTTCTATGGGCTCCCTGGCTACATTTGATATCATCTTCTATAGATGTTCATCTTCTGCTATCTCTCTCTTGAGCTCTTCAATCCAGCTTGGAATTGGAGCAGATATGGCCATTACTTCCCCTGCTTCTTTGCGCGGTAGAGCATTTGCAACTGAATTGTCTGACCCTTTTCTGTAGCAAACTTCATAATCAAAACCCAAAAGTTTGCTAATAAGTCTTTGCTGGTTTGGAGTTGCAATCTTTTGCTCTAAAATATGCTTTAAACTCCTGTGGTCTATCAAAATTTTAAACCTTTGACCCATGAGATAGGACCTCCACTTCTGCACTGCTATCGCTAATGCTAGCAATTCTTGATCATATGTTGACAAGAACTGATACTTTCCTTGTAGTGCTTTGCTGAAGAAGGCTATTGGACGCCCTTGCTGAGAGAGAACAACTCCTATTCAAATTCCACTAGCATCAGTCTCCACTGTAAATGGTTCTTGATAGTTGGGGAGAGCTAGTATCGGGGTTGTGGTCATGATTCTCTTGAGTTTCCTGAAAGCTTCCTTGGCTTCGTCACTCCATCTCCATCCTCCCTTTTTAAGCAGTTGTGTTAGGGTTTGGTTAGGATGCCATAGTTTTGGATAAACCTTCTGTAGTAACCAGTGAGACCCAGGAAACCTCTAAGGCCTTTAACTCCCTTGGGTGTGGGCCAGTGAAGAACATCTTCAATCTTAGCTGGGTCTACTTTTGCCCCCAATGGTGATATTATGTGGCCTAGAGATACTTGATCCTTTCAACCCCGAACTGACATTTGCTTCTTCTTGCATGTAGTTGGTGTTGTTTGAGAACTTCCACTACCTTCTTCAAGTGTTCAACATGGTCCTCTCAAGATTTACTGTAAATTAAGTTATCATCAAAAAACACCAGCACATATTTTCTAAGAAAATCTCTGAAGATGGAATTCATAAGAGATTGGAAGGTTGAGGGGGAATTAGACAGCCCAAAGGGCATAACCAAGTACTCGTAATGGCCTTCGTGTGTACGGAATGTTGTTTTTGGAACATCCTCGGGTTTGACTCTGATTTGATGATAACCTGACCTCAAGTTCATCTTTGAAAAAATTACAGCTCCCTGTAGTTCATCCAGGAGTTTGTCTACTACAGGCATTGGGAATTTGTCCTTCACGGTCACTTGATTTAGGGCTCTATAATCTACACAGATTCTCCACCCACCATCCTTCTTCCTGACCAAAAGAACAAGGGATAAAAAAGGACCGGTACTTGGCCGTATCACCCATTCCTTCAACAACTCCTTTACAATCTGCTCAATCTCATTTTTTTTGGTAATAGGGGTATCTATAAGGTTTGACGCTGATGGACTTGTTATCCTTCAATGGAATGGCATGATCACAGTGACGTGGAGGGGAAAGTCCCATGGGTTCAACAAACACATCATGATATTCTTTCAATAGCTTATGAATCTGAGGTTCCAGGTTCATCTGCTGTTCCTCTCCTCCTTTCAGCTGAATCAAGAACAGAAGGACTCCCTTCTCAGCATCCTTAGCAGCTTTGGCAGCCTCAATCATGCGGGGGGGTTGTGTCTGTAATCCCTTCAAGGTGTGGTGGCCTTGGCTGTCTTCAAATTGTAGGAACAAAGAGGAGAAATCTCATACAACTGGTCCCAGTGTCTCTAACCATCGGGCCCTCAATACTGCATCGTAGCCCTATAGGGAGAGTAGATAGAAGTCAGCTATTATGGTGGTTCCTTGAGTTTTGATCGGTACCTGTGGGCATTTCCCGGCCCCTTGTATCTTTTCTCCATTGGCGACCAACATTTCGAACTGTGTTTGTGTCACTGGAATCATTCCTGCCTTCTTCGCTATCCTTGGATCCAATAAATTGTGGTGGATCCCGTATCCACCAACATTGTTACTAGTTGCTGGTTTATCAGTCCTTGGAGTCACATGGTTTTTGGAGAACTAGACCCTGAGATTGCATGGAGGGGTATTTTTGGAACTGACACCTCCCCTTCGTTTGGATCTTCCTCAACTTCATCGCTTGGGTCTTCTCCCTCCATCAGTCCCATAACCCAATACAACCGTTGAGTCTTGCAACGGTGGCCAGGGACATTTTTCATCACAGTGGTAACAAAGGCCACACTCCTTCCTATCCCGTGCTTCTGTTGGAGTCAGCCTTTTTGATTTCTGGAACTGGTTTAGTGGTAGTAGAGGAATTTATTATCAGAGGTTTTGTTTTCAGTGATTCACCACGTACCTGTCGGCGCTTGACCGTCCACTCTTCTTCCTCTAGCAAGGCCAAGTGAAATGCTCAGGTGAGAGAGGTGGGTTCGAACTTCTCCACTCCAGCTCGGACTTCAGGCTTCAGGCCAGAAATGAAGCAGCCCGTAAGGTATTCTTCGTTCAGTCCTTTAACCCGGCTAGATAGGAGTTGGAATTGATCCATATACTCCTGTACCGAGGTGGTCTGAGCTAATTTGGAGAGTCTCCTTGCTATATTAGTCCCCTGCACGCCGTTGTATCGATGATCCAGTGCTTCCACAAACTGGTCCCAAGAGGGTTGTGGATAGTGCTCAATGAACCAGAAATACCACTCCACTACTCTTCCTTCAAATCCCAAGCTAGCAACCTAAATCCATTGGTCTTCGGTGATGCCTTGTAGACTTAACTTAGGGAGTTCCAACTTCGGTCTCCATGTTCTTGTGCCAATCCACCCCCCCGTCCTATTAGAATCTTCTGTTTCCTTGCCTCTATCGCCCACACCTTCTGAGATAGATCGATTGGTGTTCAATTCTAGATTCCCTCCTACCGGAGGTGGAGGACCCAGACGTTCTAGAATCTCTACCAGCTTGGCCATGACTCCCTCCTGGTTTCTCTCCAGGAAGTTCAACCTTTCTTCAAGATTCGACATCTCCTCTCCTGATGGGATGTCTGGCTCTGATACCAGACAAATATCGATCTCCTCCCGTCGTCGGGACGAGGTCGGCTTCTTCCCTTGAGCTATAGCGCCAGGCATGACTCTCAAAAGGAAAATAAACAAAGATAGTTTTGTTGGGTAAATCTCTCATACCCATTCGATTGTGGTTGGATACATATATAGAGCTTAGGCTTGATGGCCATTACAACCGAAATGAAAAAGACAAAATAAAAAGGCTAATGATTGCTAATGATGTGAGGGAATATTTCTGCTGTAACAAACTCTGCAATTCTGCTACTCTCCACCAGCTGTCCTAGAGCAAAATACCATGTTAGCCTCTACATGTCAATGTGTCATAACACTCTCAAAATTTCTATTTTAAATAGATTCTAGGGTTTCAGATTTTAGTATGGAAAAGTGCTATTACAGGTATTTTGAATACAAATCAATGGGTTCATTAGCTTTTTCGTTCTCCCTTTTTGGCTTATGTATTTTGGGGTTTTCAAAGATTAGAAACATAATTGGAGATTGGGAGCTTTGTTTCATCAGAATATATAATCTAGGCAAAAAAAATTTCTTTCAAGAAGGAAGGACAAAAAAGCTTAGACACAGTAGTTCGCACTTAAGCCTTAATCACTCTTTGATGTTTGTCATTGTCGTTAAAATCCATGGTTGCTGTTCTATTGCTGTTTGAACACTGTTGATGAAAGCTTGTTGTCGTTAATGGTTTGGGGAGCAAAGATTGAGTCTAGGAATGCAAGGGCTCTCGAGTATGGGGTATTCTGTCAGTATTTACTTGGTATATGTTTGGCATCGATGATGTAGATAACGGTGCTGCTGATGTGTGGGTTGTAAGCACCATTTTCTCAGAAAATGGTGTTTTTTTTGTTTGGAAATGTTGCTGTCAGGTAGGACATTTCTGGAGTAATAACAACATTTTCTATTTGGTACCAATGTTCCAGAAAACGTTTTCAGCACTGGTACCTATTATCTAGTGCCACAACAATGAGTTTCAGCTCCAGGAAACTCCAAATTCGGCATTGCTCCAAGCCACACTTTCCCGATTTCCAAGGTGTGGCTTGGAGCACTATTTTTTATGAAAAAACGGTTCCAAACAAACAAGCATTTCTTGGAGTAATGTTTTTTTCAACGTGGTGCTGATGTGTTGTCGTTTTATGGAGCAACGACATCGATGCCAAATAGACGCATAGTAGGTGTTTGGCATGGTGCTAGGAACACTGCACAGTTTTCTCATGAAAATGGTGCTAGGCATGTTTTCTGGGAAAGCAGCACTGGTTTTATTTGGTACTAGTGTTGTAGAATCGTTTTCAGCATTGGTCATATTATTCAACATCGAAGTTGATGCCACATCATTGCACCGCTGGCAACAACGAGCTATTTTCTAAGAAAACATCAAATTTGGTGTTAGTTCAGACCACACTTTCCCGATTTTCAAGGCATGGTATGAAGCAACATTTTTTTATGGAAAGATGGTACCAAATAAGATGTTTTTTGAAGCATTGCTTTTTTATGTGGTGCCTACATGATGCTATTTTCTCAAAAAACGACATCGATGCCAAACACCCACTTAGTTTTTGTTTATAAAGATTTTGTATCTTATCAATTTTTTATTTAAAAAAATTTTTGTCAGTCATAAAGTTTCAATCGTTTGTAGGTGACGGTTAGTTAAGCATCAAATGACATGTCAAAATTTTAGAGAAAATCTCTTTGATTCCAAACGCACTAGATTTTGAGTCGACAAGAAGGGGTGAAAATACATTTTTAGAAGGGGGAGAGTTAGTCAATGGGATTTTGGTTCCCGAATAATTTTCTTGGTGGATAAATAACTTTTGAAGAAACTTTCACTTTGGTACCTGAACTTTAGGGTAATGTCAAGTTAGTACCTGAACTTCAAAATCGTGTTACTAGTGCCCAAACTTTTGAAAACCGTCAATTGAATACTTGCCGTTAGTAGTCCATCAATTAAATAACACACGTGATGTCACACGTGATTTATAACATTATGAAATTCCAAAATTACCCATTTAAAGAAGACGTTGTTCATTGTCTTCTTCCTTCAACTTGAAACTAAACTAGAGTAACCCCGAGAATGATCAAGTGCTCTTCCTAACCACCACCCTCTCCCGTTAGCCCCATTTTGGGAACTCTACTTCCACCAAACCAAACCTAGCAACAACCTAGCAAGCAGAAACCAAAGGCCCTCTTTAATATCTACATCCACGTTGATCCCTCTTACACTTATCACCTGCCCTTTCGTGGTGTCTTTTCTTGTTAAGTCATCCATTCCGATTTCCGACGACCCTCACGAATGTGAACTAGAGATGGAGCCAAGGCGGGCATCCCCATACATATGGAGTATCGGAAGCGAGAGCAGAACTCATAATTCTCTCAGGCGTGATAGATTAAGATATGGTAATGGTGGAGCCTGGAATAGTTCAAAAACTATTCGCAACCATACTACATACGTTCCTGTTTGCACGGAAATTTCCGCTAGAATCACCGGAGATGATGATGAGTCTAGCAAGTGATGCCATATTCCAGGACTGAAGATGCCAGATGATTATAGAGCCTTCCCAGCCTATATGGTATAGATTTTCATCCCAGTAGCAGTGACGACAAAAGCCCATTTATATAGGAAGTTACTGTAATCGAACAACTCTGACAGGAACACCTTCATGCCGAAGAAGTGACGACCGATGAAGCGGTTGGAAGGAGAACCGAAGGCAAAGGCAAACCCAAAGAGATAGTAAAATAGATCACCGACGGCTGCATTCAGCACGTTGGTGAGCATTATGTTCATGGTGCTCTTGGCGTGAACTGAGCCGGCATAGAGCATGGCGAAGCCTAGTTGCATAACGAAGACGAGGTAGGTCCAGAAGAGCTGGTAACTATTGTCGATGGCATGAGCTGCGTCTGTGAAACTATTCTGCACGGCACTAAACTGGTTGTAGATATAATCGGCGACGACAATGGCGTTAGCGGTGCCATTTAATAGTGGGACGAGATTGGATGCCACATAGGTTAGAGACACCATGGTCAGACGTCTAGAGAGAGAAATGCAGAAGAAAATTGGAGTATTGAATTCTGCGACTTCAGAGAAATTTTGGTCCCTCGGGAACCATTTTTATATCTAGAGAGACCGAGTGAGATATGCTCCAAGCCAAACGAGAGGATCTGACTTGTGTTTTGACTTATTTAGGTACGTAACATGATTGTCAGATGTCTTTACGGGTAGTAAAAGTATTTATTTAATTTATAGAGAGACCGAGTGAGGTACTTTTCATGCACAGTTCATTGTCTTCTTCCGGAAAATTAAATGATGTCCAAAGGGCATTTGTGTCATTTCACATACCACTTACCATTTTAAACTAAATTGATAGATTTCAAAAGTTTAGATACTGAAGTAACACATTTTAAAGTTAAGATGCTAACTTGATACTACCCCCACAGTTGATAGGAGAAAATTACTAATATTTAAAGGGAGACAAAAACTTTTGGGAGAATGAAAGTTCAGCCCAGGGTCAGAATATTTAGGCCCAAAGTACAGTTGGGGTGGGTGCCAAATCCAAATTGATGCTAATTCACGGGAAGGCATTGGTGTATAGAGTAAAAATTTGACATTTTGAATGTTTATGAGTCTGCAGTAGAAATAAAAAATCTGCATTGGACCTATCTGTATTTCTCAAAAAAATGTTCTAATTTTTTTTAATAATGAATTTTTATGACAAATAGAAAATAAGTTATCGAGGGCCTAAAGAAGTGAGTCCGGATCTCCTGCCCATGAGAACTCTACCCACAATTATCGCAGTCACACATGAAGAACATCGGGGAGATGTTCCAAATTCACGGGGATAGTGTATTGTGGGTAGGCATGAGCAGAATTCTCGTGGGCAGGAAATCCGGACAGATAAAGATTTGTTTTACATCAACTGTGGACACAAATCAAGCTATCTGCGAACAATTAAAGCTTGATTCGCCAAATTCCAAATCGAGTCAACTGGGTCAAGTAATATGAACCTCGACTCGTAAATAATAAATTTTAGGCACCTAACCGAGCTTTATTACCTGAATTTTCAAATGTGCTAGTACCTGAATGTAATGAAATATTAGGAACCTAACCGAATACTTGAATTGTCAAATGTACCGGCCTAAACTTTGGGGATAGCCTTACTTTACGGCCTAAACTTTTAAATGTTCAAAAATTCAACTACGTAGAATAATGTTAAATTGAAGAGTAAAATTACAAAAAATGCCGATGTTTTGAGTTTTTTTTTTTTTTTTTCACAACTCATATTTAATTTGGACTTTGGACCAATCTAAAGGCAGCAAAGTAAGCATCTAAAAGAAACCAAGGCTCAAATATCAATACGTATTGTATTGGGAGCTTTCTAATACGCCCCTACAGAGAATGTATCGAGCAATATCAGTAGTTTTTTTAGTTCTTTTTTCCAAATCCGGTTAAAATAGAGACTATATAGACTGGGATGAGCTTACTGTCCAAAGCAATGTTTTCAAACCATCGTTGACCCAGATGGTCAGACCATTCGGACCGAAAACCGTTCAGGCGACCGGTTCTATTTTACCCAAGGTTCAAAATATCGATACGCCAGTAGGGGCATATCAGGCGTTTTGATACTTTCTTGTTTACTTTTTTATTTATTTATTTTTTTTTCAAACCTAGTTTAAGAAAGCCGGTCTAGGACCCCTCCATCCCCTGAACCGATCAGACCCCCGATACACCCATTGTAGGGGCATATCGGAAGGGTCCCAGAATGATACATATTGGCTGATATGTAATGATACTTTGAACCTTGGTTTTACCCCAAACCCAGTCTTTGCCTCTTTGGTCAAAAACTGTTGAATTAGTCAATGAAGACCCGGATGGTTTGACCATTTGACCATTGAACTGTTCGACCCAAAGAACAATTTGTAGTTTATGAAAAGAGAAGAAAATCTCTCAAATCTAAGATCTACTGGAGAGAGAGAGAGAGAGAAGATCTACTTTCATCACCGTTGTCGTCGTCGTCGCTACAACATGCAAGTGACCTCCTCCTCTTCCTTCTTTTTCTCTTTCTCTCTCTCTCTCTCTTCTAAACTCTCTCAGCCATCAACAACTTCTCACATCTCTCTCATTCTCAAACAGTCAAACCTTTTTTTCTCTTGTATTTATATGCATTTTATCCTAATATTCCAATCTAATGGGTAAGATGACATATCACTAGTTACAATATTTAAACCGTTCGAACCATTTAACCCAAACAGTTGAATCGTTAACCCAAAAACCGGTGGCAAGAACAGTTCTGTTTCCGAGCTGATTTTTAAAACCTTGGTCCGAAGTCTAAAAATAAAAGATGAACAGTGAAAAAAGAGTTAGTCAAAACATAGGCATTTTTGTAATTTTATCTTTTACTATAACATTAGTTTAACGGAATTAGATTTAAATATATATTTTTAGAAGTTTAGAATTCAAATAATAAAGTGGCATATTTGAACGTTCAGACCCTAAAAGTGAGACTACCCCAAATACAAGATGTCTATCTGCAACTTAATTATCCTAGTATTTTTAATTTTTGAGTCATTTACTAAGATGCCCATATAGTTTCTCGTCTTTACCAAGACTCCCATAATAGTTACTCCACCTGCCGTTAGAAACCGTTTATATATCAATCACGTGATCTCTGAAAATAAATTTTTATTTCAAAAATGCCCCTAGCAAGTAGAAAGTCTCAACTTGTTACTAAAGCGAACAATTTACAGAAGATGATGGACTATAAGATGCACGGAGCAACAACACGAAAACCAAACAAAACGTCACATGCTAAAGAGTATCAAGACCTATGGTGTATCTAGTAGGTGTTTGGAACCGATGTCTGAAATGCTCACCGTTTGAAATCTATTACTGAAGAAATGCTCACTGTTTGGTTGGGCATTTTCCTGAAAAATGTTTTTTTTTTTTTTGTTTTTCTAATATTGCTAGCAACAGTATGCTGATGTGGCACTGAAAATGCCTATGTGGCAGCAATGGTCGCAAACAAGAAAAAAAAACTGTTTTATAAGAAAATGGCATACCTATGCAACACTGTTTTCTCCGACAAAACATCACCAACAGGATCAATTTATTAAAAATTTGTATTGATCAACCTGAAACATTGCAAGTAAAAGTGGCAATAGTACCAAAAACAACCTAATTTTACTGCTGAGTTGCAAGCAAATTTATTCCCACCTCGGGTGAGAGATTGTACTCAAAAAAAGTTGAAGATCTTCCAAAGAAACCTTCTATGAAATAGCAGTAACTTGAATTGAGAGAGACGTGCAAAAAAATTCTGTACATGTGTAAAAACAACCTGCCTTACACCCTTTTATAGATTGTAGAGAGTCACTTGGAAACATTTCTTGTACAGTCACGAATTTAAATTAGGTGATTGATCTTTCTGTACAGTAGCATGTGTGGACATTCTCCAACCAGTTTCAGCAGCGACAAGGAAAAGAGAATGGGATTACAAGGGAGGGGGGTGAATGATCATACATCGGAGAAATGTCACACAATGTTGGTGAAAGCTGAAATGCTGTAGCCGAAGTAGCAGAAGAGAGGAGACCAAGAGATGCTGAGAATGTCGAACTGAATAGCCCAGTCGACAGTACTATTATTTATATTAGAATATAGTACAATGTTACAGAAAAAGACTAGAATGCCCCTGATTAGTGATGGGACACCCAAACAACTTAAAACACTAAACAGGCTTAGGCCCATTAACACAGACCCAATACATAATAACTTAAACTCAAATACATGCTAATAAGAACTCTTATCAGTCGAACCATCAATACATAAAAAAACTTCAACCTAATACTCCCCCTCAAGCTAAGCATGGATGTCAATCATGTTTAGCTTGCCAAGAAGGTCCATGAACTTTGCTGCAGCCAACCCTTTAGTCAGTACATCTGCAATTTGCATCTCGGATGGAGTATAAGGAATGCAGAGTTCTCCCGAGACTGTTCTCTCTCTAACAAAATATCGATCAATCTCAATATGTTTTGTCCTGTCATGTTGCACAGGGTTATTTACAATGTTGATGGCAGCCTTGTTGTCACAATACAGTCTGAGAGGACCCTCAGCTTTAATACCGATCTCATTAAGAAGGGTCCTAAGCCATAAGAGTTCAACAACCCCGTGAGCCATAGCTTGATATTCTGCTTCTGCACTTGATCTAACAACAACATTCTGCTTCTTACTGCGCCATGTGACCAGGTTCCCTCCCACAAATGTACAATGTCCTGAAGTTGATTTTTTGTCTCCAACAGAACCAGCCCAATCTGCATCAGTATAAGCTTCAATTTCAATTCTATTGTTTTTCCTGAATAGAATTCCCTTTCCTGGGCAAGTCTTCAAGTACCTGAGAATCATTTCAACTGCTTTCATATGAGGGATCTTTGGAGAGTGCATGAACTGACTGACAACATGCACAGCATAA
>NW_010729075.1:2239969-2284373 GCF_000365185.1 Nelumbo nucifera
GGAGTTCGGGCTCGGTAGTGAGCTTGGACTTGCTTCCGATGTTCGCTTCGGGCACTCTACTGTCCCGAGTTGCTTGCCTTTGCCACGTGTCGGGCGATTGCGAGGTCGGGCCAAATTTCCCTTCATCAATCGGCTATGTTATTGTTTTTATAGCTTAATCGCTTGTTGAAGATATGCTGCAAGCGTTATCCATATATTTCAGATTTTCTTGCGTTCTTTATCTTTAGCATATAATTAGTAATTTGAATGTTCTTACAGGATCCCTGCTACTATTTGACCAAAAAAGAAATATCTAACCACCACGTCAAGAGACTTGTCCTTTGACTTTTCTGTGACACATTCATTTTATGGGTAAAATCCACTAGAAGTGTTCTGTTGTCTTGATACCAGGTAGCCAATTTAAGTCTATCCTAGAACCCCAGGTGGATCACAAGTCGGAGGTCTTATATGCTATTTAAGGTTGCCTTGAGATTTCTCTCGTTGAGGCAGTTGGTTATAAACATTCTAAAAGTTTCACGCCCTGTTCTGCATGCCCTTCTAGTCAGTCATTTATTTTTTTACCAAGTTCTTGGATTAGAAAACAGAAGATTATATTTTAAATAGATACGCATGCTGCTTCTTATGTAATGTAAAGTAGGAAGATTAGAGGATTTTTTTTTTTTTTTGATAGGTAACAGAAAATTTTCATTAAATAGACAATAATATACAGAAAGTGATACAACCGGGGACTGAGTACCCCTTAGAGCATGTGTAACAATTAAGTCCTATTGCAATCATTCCCTGCCCAACCCTCACCCGCAGTATCAGGTTAACATTTTTTCCTTAAAACAGCTGAGCCCAAAAAACCTGTTCCCTTACAACCCCTTGCCTTGCTAGAGAGTCTTCCATCCCATTAGCTGCCCTTGGAACCCACTGAAAGGATACTGCCACGCCTGTAAGGTGCCATTTAATTTTCTTTACAGGTCCAAGCTGCCTTCTTGCCATTCTTTAGCCAGCTTACTACTACTTGGGAGTCTCCTTCTATTGATAACCTTCAGAAGAATAGAGGATTTCATTCAAATTGTTATGTTCATTTGCAGTTTGCAAGTGATTATGGTTATGTCATTGATGTTTCATAATGCTCATGATTTTGCATCTGGTTTTTTATCTTCTACAGCTACTGAAAGGATTCCCAAAAGACCTTGTATCTCTGAAGAGGGCTCAGGTGTTTTGCTTCTACATGGGTCGACCTGATTTGTCTTTGGATCTTGTTGAACAGGTTGGATTCCTGATATTGTTGAGACTACCTATGTGCTAAATTTGGCTTTATGGCTGTGTATTTATTGTAATTTTATGTTACCAAACCATTGTAAGTAATTTTAGAAGTTTTTCTTCTTGGCTTTTTTGTTTCACTAAAAATTGTTGGAGTGCTTGGATTAGCACTGCAAAGCAGGTACTGTTCCCCTATAAGAAATCCAGGCAGAGCCCTGTTTGGTTAGGCTATGGTTTGAAAGCCATGAAGCCCAATAAATATCTTTTCTGGTTTGGTAAATGGTAAGGTGTTCTTTGAAAGCCACAGTTCAGTAGGGCTTGAAACCCAAAAAAAATACCAAAAGCAAGAAGCTTCAATTGAAACATTCCAATTTTCAGCTTTGAGCTTTCATTCTAAAACCCAGATGTCTTTCTAACTTGTATGCATTGGCCACACATGTTATTTATAAAGCAACTAGGGGACACGCATTGGTCATTTTCCATTGTTGTGAGAGTATGAGGAGCAACTTTACCGGAAAAAAAAAGGCTTTCCAAGCTTTATCTCCATCATTGAAAACCTAAAAAAACTTATTAGTTTTTAGGTTTTGAAAGATCTTTTAGAAAGCCCAACCAAAAATTGCCGATGTACATCATCTTCCAGTTTCACACCTTAGTCTGTGCTTGTTTTGATAGAAAACAAGAGAGACACAGAGAGTTGAGGGGAAGTTCTTAAGGAAAAATCTCTTGTTTTCTATCAAAACAAACACAGCCTTGGGGTAAATTTCCCACTGCATCACTTCCTTTTGGAAAAAAAGAATATTATGGCATTTTTTAACACTGAGGTCAAACTCTATCATTTGGTTATGCTTTTCTTTGCTAGTATAATCTTCTATTTCTTAAAAATGATATTAATAGGCAATTCTGGATGCTCTTTCAAGGAAACACTACCTTAGTACATTTCTTTTATAGGGCCTTTCACAATGGTTTCTTATTTGTTCTTGAAGTTTTTAAATGATATATTCAACAGGTTTTAGCACAAAACCAACAAGAAAACTACATATATGGCATGCTTTCTTTTCCTTTGCTGGAGCTTGGTAGAATGGCTGATGCTGAGAAAGCAGCTCAAAAGGGATTTGGAATCAACAAGAATGATTCCTGGTCACAGCATGCTGTAAGTCAAAGTTGTAATGATCTCCATTGATACGTCCATTTGATTGTCTGTTTATAGTCACGTTTCTCTTTTTCTCTATGTTGCTGGGACTAGATCCTGCATTTACCTGTTCTTTTATTATGTACAATTGACTGTACAATGAACTTCATGTCACGAAGTTTTGGTGGGAAGGTATCTATCAAAAAAAAAAAAAAGTTTTGGTGGGAAGGTGATTTTTTGGTATAACCTACTGATTATCACTAACCCATTATGTAAGCAATACTTTATAGTAGGGGTGAAAAACTTGTTATAAACAATAGAAAAGAAATATCAGAACATTTGGGAATGTTTTGAGAAATATTACAGTTACAATTTCATGTTGGTACCCATTGAGATGGAAATATTAAGAAACATGGCAATCTTTAACATGATTGAGTCCGGGTGCACAAATTACTTGGATCCTATTCTCTGTTATCACCCTTGGTTATGGGTCCTCCTCCAATGAATGCCCATTGGTTGATCTAGAACTAGATAACAATCCTCTTATGGTTCTAAAAATACTTTCTTTCCTTTGTATAATTCAAACTTTGTAGTTAACAGATTATGTAATTTCTAATCAATAATCTAAATATGTAGAATTCTAGATATCATGATACCAAATTCTTGAGCAATAATGGAATCATTGGCTGTTTGTTAGTTAAAGATCCTTAAAATAAGTTACAAATACTTTATTAAAGTTGGTAGTTGCTTAATCAGGATTTATTACATGACATTGATCACACATAGGTGAATCAGCTGATCATCTACTTATTCATTGCAATTTCTCTCAAAAGATCTGGTGCCATTTCTTAAACCTGACTGGATACAGTTGGGTCTTTCCAAAGCATATTCAGGAGTTTCTCCATCAGTGGCATGGTTCAGGCCTGAGCAGAAGAGGTAAAGTGTACTGGCAAACGGTGTTACATGCAGTGCTGTGGGGAATTTGAGAGGAAAGAAACAGGCACTCAAACGATCTTGTTGCTTCCATTCTACCCTCAACCAATCCAAAGACTACAGATACCTCATAATGAAGGAGGGATGACTTTTAAACTTTGACGGAAGTGCTGCAGGCAATCCTGGTGTAGCTGGGATAGGGGGTATTTTGAGGGATGATCTGGGTAATATCTGTTGGGATTTTAGTGGCCCAATTGGTTATGCCGATTCAACAAAGGCTGAAGTTTATGGCTGCTCTCACTGGAATCAGCATAATAAAAAGATTGGGCATACAGAACTTATCCATTGTAGGAGACTCTGCTAATATTATCAAATGGCTGAAGGACAAGGTGGGGGACCCTTGGAGGTTGAGTCATTATCTGGCTGAGGCTAGAGACACTTTGGAAAATATAAATGCAAACTTGCTGTGGATACCGAGGGAGTTGAATCATATTGCAGATAGTTTAGCTAAAATAGGAGCAAGACTAGAAAATCTGTACAGCAATAGGCTTCCCCCCTTGTAATTTTTCTCTTTAGCTATTTGGGTTTTCTTTCTTCTGTGCAGTACATCTGATCATGTACTTTCATGCTGCTTTAATGAAATCTGGTTAACCTTTTCTCAAAAAAAGTGATCACACATGAATTGCAATGGACCTCATAAGTAATCATTGTCTTATATTACTGATTTGTGTAAATGACAAGACCTGATATCTGACAGGCACCAGGATGTTAGACTTGATGGGACCAGATTTTTAATCAAGTCCTAATGTATGGCCTTGATCAATAATCAGGTCTGTTATTTGGGTTGCACTCTATTTTTCAGCAATGAGCTAATAGGGTTCACATCTAAACCAGATTGTATGGAGTTAAGTGTATCAATTTGCACTTAATTAACAATCTGTCGACATCAAGGTACCTGATGCAAACTTTTCTTTTTTTAGTTTTTTACTCCATTTGATAACAAAGTCCTTGATGATCCCAACATGATATGACTGAAAAAGCTCATTTTGTCCTTATTATTAATCACTTCAGTTATGGATACACTGTTGGACTTCTGTTGTAAATTTATTGATTGGGATAAGAGGATTCTCTCTGTACTGTATTAAGGACCACTTCAGTTCTTTGTCTTTATGGCTTCTGCAAATTTTGTGGATTTCTGTGCAGTTATGCCATGTTTATCAATATGATGGTCGTTTCAAGGAAGCAGTGGAATTCATGGAAGAATGTTCTCCTTCATGGGGTTCATGTTCATCCTTCATGTAAGTTTTTATTTCTCAAATAAGAGATTGTAAAAAATTCCATTATTAGTTTCATTTAGCATCATAGTTTGAGACACCTGAAACTTATTTTCAGGTACACACACAATTGGTGGCACGTTGCTGTTTGTTACTTGGAAGGTCATTCCCCAATCAACAAAGTATTAGAAGTTTATGACAAATATATATGGAAAGAGTTGGAAAAAGGTGATGCTGTGCCTGGAGAGGTAATTTACAGACTATTCTCTTTGGCACTGCCCTGTTTGTTGTACTGACAAGTAATAAATATCTTGTGCATGCAGGTGTATCTGAATGCTCTAGGCTTGTTGTTGCGAGTACATGTTCGTGGCCAGATAGCTTTTTTTGAGGACCGCTTAAAGATCTTGGTAGATCGTCTTGTTGATCGGGTAAGTTATAGTTAAATTAATCTATTGTAAAAGATTTTCATGTCAAGAATACATGGTTTGGAGGCAACCAGGTTAAGGTTGGTGGTATTAGTTTTTGTGTGCTTTTTAAGGATATTCTTAAGGTTTACTCAGATTATCTTATGGACCAACTGAGCTACAAGTGTGACTTTCTACTGTACAAATGTTATGCCAACAATACATGGTTATCAAGGTAACTACGTGAGCTTAGGCATTAACCTTTGACTGGATGCCTGGATTCCTAGGGCCTATGCCTTCCCATGCACTAATATTAGTAGCAAAGAATTAACAAATCAACAACCTAATATCCTAATTCTGGAGCTTCAGTGGAAGAAAACTCATGGAGGTGGCTGTAGGGTTAAGTTTCAGTCTTTTAGAAATTTACCATTCATAGTAAAAATTAAAATTACTATTTATAATTTATAGTAAAATCATGATATACTAGTTTTAGACATTTCTGGTCTTTTAGATTAAGCTACTAGTTGTTAGTTGCTTTAAAGAGTTTGCTTAGGTTTGGTCATTGGGTACAACACGCATTTGTATGTGAAGTTATGGTTTAGTATTATATTGATCTACTGATTGTTATAACCTTTGTGGATGTGTGTTGCAACTTTCAGTCGACCTGGCATATGGAGTGGCATCTTGATTTGTTGATATTATGGGCCTTATCTAATACTAAAGAAACGGATAAAGCAGAGGATCTACTCAATGCCATGAAGGCCAGGTAGTAGGAAATCAACACTTTACTTTCCTTAAGCTGTATTCAATGTATCCTTTTACCTTTTTTTTCCCCTGAATAAATTTTAAGGTGAGCCCTAGCACCATGGTCCAGATGTTCAAAATTGTTACCTAACCAGTTGAGATGCATGCTGCAAATCAACCAATTGAACTATGCTCAAGCCTAATAAAGATTGAAGATTGAGATACTAGCTAACTGTCATTGTTCCTTCGTCTTTTTTTCCCCTTTGAAGGTTTTATTTGATGAGCAAGAAGAAGCAACTGTCAATGCAGAGAGGAATTAAGGTTTGAAACATTATTTTTTTGTTCCTTGTCAACCTATTTCATGGGCATTTTGAAGTTTGAACTTCAATCTTGGTCTCTCTTTAGGCTAAGACAAACTTTTAGTAGCACATCACATTTCTTCACTGGACATTGAGTTTCAATGTGTGTGCCTGCAGATATTGGTTGATAAATGCTTGGTCAAATTATGTTTTTGATGTTAGAATGATACTAATTAAATTCTAACCATTCAACTAATCACTGTATGTTCTGTTGTTACCCAAACCATTGTTGTTCTTTAATTTATCTTGTATGACCTGCACATTGTCTTTTCTTTCCTTTCTTTTTGGTTGGGGGAGAGAGGGTTGTGTAAGAGCAATACTTGATAGGTATATTTTACTTTATTGGTTTGTAGAGCACACGGTTATAGTTGTATCGATGGAGTTCTTCTGTTAGAATTGTTTTGTTGGTTCTCATGAGCTAACATATAACATATTGATGTTAATATTGCAGCTTGCGGAGGCCCTGTATGAATATGGGAGGGGCAAGTATGAAGAGGCTTTTCATATGCTTGCCCCAGATTTTGATGCTAGTTATTGCAAAGTATGAATCTCTTATATAGTTCATTTCTTTTTCCTTGTATCTCAGCTGTATGCAAGGTTCAAAGTATACGGCCGATACGTATCATATCGGGAGCTTCCCGATATGCCCCTACAGAGGGTGTATCAGGGTTTCGACTGGTTCAGGGGGTGGACGAACCTTAAACCGGCTCCTCTGAACCAGATTTGGAAAAAAAACTAAAAAAAATAAAAAAAGCTATCAATACTGCCTGATACGCCTCTACTGGCGTATCGGGCGTATCGATATTTTGAACCTTGGCTGTATGTAATTATTTTCAGTTTTTTTAATCCCTTTTTACTTTGCCAGACGGTTGGGGCATCAGATGAACAACTAGATGTCTTTAATGAAGTTTGGTGTAGTATTTTGTTAAATACTGGACGGGCCTCAGAGGGTATGACTACCATTATCTTTCTATTCTTGAACTTTGTGGTGGTTCTTTTCTCCTTGACATGATGTTTGAACTTTGAACTACAGCAATAAAGGAAATTGAGAAACGGATTCAGAAGAGGGAAGGGATTCCATTCCTATGGCGCTTGCTGGTAAATTCCAACTTGCACTGTTCTTAGATTCACCAGTTATTAGATTTTAACTGAAGCAAATCTTTGTTAACACTAGCTGAATTTTTAGAAACTCAATGGTAATGTTGATTTACAAGAAGTTAATTCACCAGTCAATGGTCATGCACCTGAATGTATATGAATACATGTATTCCAATATGCATTTACAGTTTCATGTGAGTTGTATTTCCATGATTGGTCCAGGAGAGAGGTTATTCAATGGCTGGCAGGGAGGATGTTGCTGTTGTGTCAGAGAAGGCCAAGGCACTAGAGGCTGCATATTTCAAACAGCTCGTTTGAACATGCCCAAATATCTTATAATTCCTTCCAAGTAACCTTTGGAGGAAAAACTGTTTTATGTGTTGATTCCGTGGGTATCATCCAATAGTTTATAATGTTCCGAAAGCCCTGTTGTACTACTTACGTGCTCTTTGCCGAACCAACATTGTTATGTTGCAGGAGAGAGTAGTCAATAAATAAATACAAAAGCTCATATATTTGCATGATCACCCCACGCCTTTGATGATTCATTTTCTTCCAAATTTCTCCCATTTCCAGATAGTCTGTAAATACTCAAATATCAGAAAGGGCACCTGACCTTTTTTCTCTTAGGGGGAGATTGCCCCACCCCACGTCGTAGCAGTAGCCAGTGCTGATTACCGATTATTGATTACTTCAATGAACCTTGTGTTTTGTGAAAACAGCACTCTTCTGTTATGGAATTGTATTGCTTCATGTGAGGTTGCGTCGCCCAAAGGAAAGAAATAATAGTAGGTAGGTCCCACAATTTCAACCCATTAAAGTCAAGCCTCGTGAAAGCTTTCTCTATGCATGTCAGTATATGTATATGCACAGACACTGGATAATCACAAAGGAACCGACTCGGGTCTTTGGACACGGACAGATTGGCAGTTGTTTTCACTGGAGTCCGGAGAAACTAAAGATTTGCTACACGTCTAACAGATAATGAACATACCATAACCATGGTCACCATAGTCATTAAATCAGTGAAGAGAAATTTCGCTTGGCTTGTTTCTTCGTTAAGATTTTTGCATTTTTCAACTTCTGGATGTGATGTACTAAATTGTATTTAAGGCCACCAACAAGAGCTGAAAATAATAAATTTCTATTATTCCTAGACAAATAAATGACTGAGATTGGTAATGCAGTGAAATTAGATCTAACATATTCATCTAAAAAGAAAAAAAAAAGAGAGAGAGAGAAGTGTTGAAACTGGACCAACCCAGAAACTCCTCTTTTGCTCTTTGATCAGTTGACGCTGGTGAGACTGAAGCAAGCAGCAGCGCTCTTGAGTTCATTCTCTGAAACATGCTCAATTGACTGTGTAGTATCCTTCAATGAAGAATCCGAGCTGCTGATGAATTGTAATATAAATTAGAAACTGGTAAAGTAACAAGATATTAATTAATGCAACAAGAAAGAAGAACAAAATGTTCTAAACCAAGTATGGAAGAAATAACTTGTTACCTTGAATCGTAAGCCTCTTTGGAATCTATATAAGATTGTCTGTCATCAATTGTGTCAAAGAATGGAGGGATCTCATCATAGTCCTGTGGGGCTTCAGTTGCTTCTTGGTGGATAGGAATCTGGTGTGAAGCAAGCAATTGAGACTGTATTGCTACCGACGAATTATTATTGTTGTTGTTGTAAGGATGCTGAACCCATAAAGGACTCACTAAATTGTCTTTGGAATCCATGTACATTGCCGTATTATAAACAGCATTGTTGGCATTAGAGAAAGAGTGATGCGGCGCAAGAGAGACCCCAGTTGCCACAGCATTGTAGGGCTGGTGGGAATGGTGTTGGAACAGTGGAAGCGCATTGTTGGGTGAAGGCATGCCCAGTTGTAATTGGGAAGAAGGAGAATGATGCTGAGGGGAAGAGGCAATGTGATGTTGTCGATAGATGGCAAGCTGTGCATTAACAGCATTGAGTTCTTGTTCTGTTTGTTGTATCTGGTACTGGAGGTGGCAAATGATCCCACAACATCCATGAACGGGGAACCTGTCGCGAATGTTGGCTTGATAGATGATGGATCGCATTGCTTCCATTTTCTGGCTGGTATTCAATTGCTTGAGTATCTTGAGAATGTTGCTTACACCAAATAATCTATGAGCATTTTGGAACATTTTGGGCTGATCAGGAGGGAAGTAAGGGGCGAGGGGACAATCGGAGGAGCACTTTCTACGTTGGTATTTGCAAGCAGCACAGGCTTGGCTTGTGCCACCCTTTACGGTCATCTTCTGCTAGAGAACCAATGCTGGATTGCAGGAGTAGAGAGTTGACAACCAAAGAAAGAATGAGAAGATGAAACAAACAAGTAGAGAGGAGGGAATTGTTTGAGAAACAGAGAGAGAGAGAGAGAGAAAATCTGCATAGGATTGTTGAATATGGAAACGGATACAGCCTACAGGTATGATTGATGCGGATTTGCTGGGTGTAACGACTTAGTAAAAGTGAGAAAAAAATACATTTGAAAATTAAAGTTGAAAAACCGATTTTACTGGGTAGTTTCAAAAGTCTTTGACCGAAGGACAAGTGTTGGGTCCTGGGAGTCTTCCAAGTTTATGGGCAACCTATTTTCTCCTTACTCTCTCTCTCTCTGCAAGGAATAAAAATTAGGGTAAAATATAAAGGCCTCTCCTAAGGTTTCACTTTCACGAAAATCTCCCACTCGTATTGAAAAAGCCTACAGTTACCTCCCTTTTCTTATTTGGTGTAATGTATTGAATTTTTGAAAGTACCCATTTTACCTTTATATTTATCAATTTAGATGAAAATTTACTAAAATACTTCTAAAATAGTCTTTCACTTTTAATTAGAAAAACCTCTGAGTTAGATTGAAAAGAATAAAGTAATTTTACTCTATGAAAACATTAAGTCTAATGAAGTTTAGAAGGGAAATTTTGGCATTTTGAATTATATTGAAAGATGACATAATAAGTTGTAAGGGTAATTTCGTGACTTTGAATTCTTCATTACTAGAACAAAGATGGAAGGGAGGTAACCGTAGGTTTTTCATAAACTACACAAGAGATTTTTATGAAAAAGAAACCTCACGGGAGGTTTTTGTGATTGTCATAAACTTTAGAGGAGGTTTTTATATTTTACCCCTAAAAATTAAGAAAATAAAAAAATATTGCCTCTCGGGTCAGTTTAGATTTGAAATAGGCACGATGTGCGATATGGAGGGTTAATCTAGTAAATTTTGGCATATTTTGGTTTAGATCAATTAAAATACTTCTGTATTCAAATACACAAGTTTATGGCATATTTGAATACACAAGTTTATGGCATATTTGAATTCGAATTCAAATACAGAAGTATTTTAATTGATCTAAACCAAAATATGCCAAAATTTACTAGATTAACCCTCCCATCGGGAACATCTCCCATACTTTGTGTTGTTATTAATGGGGAGATGTTTTCAATACATGGTGGGATGGGCTGTGAGGTGATGAGGAGTAAATCCCGATTCTTTCATTCATGGGAAGGTGTTTCCAATGAATATAGATATGCTCCTCACACTAACCCCACAACACCTCCCAAGTGCATTATGGGGTTAGTGTGAGGAGCATATCTATATTCATTGGAAACACCTTCCCATGAATGAAAGAATCGGGATTTACTCCTCATCACCTCACAACCCATCCCACCATGTATTGAAAACATCTCCCCATTAATAACAACACAAAGTATGGGAGATGTTCCCGATGTGTGGTTGGGATACGTTGTGAGGGTGTGAGGAGTACTCTATGAGGAGTAGATCTAGACTCTGAATGAAAACATAGGATTTGCTCCTTACTGAGCACTCCTTACAGCATGTTCTAGTCGCACATCGGAAACATCTCTTGTACTTGTATGTTATTTTTCATGGAAGATGATGGTGTGTGATCTGGTGCTCCCTGTTGGAGGACAAGTCGGATGGCGGACTGACCAGGTCGGCTGGCCAAGCTGCAAGAAAACTATCAAAGTACTAGGGGTGGGCACTCGATGCTTAAGTTAGCGATGAGTGTACTGTGAGAATTAGAAAGCGACAAAGCAAGAGAGCTATGAGTGCTAAATCGCACATACCTTCTCTGATCGAAGGGAGCGCCTTTATATAGGCGCAAGTAGTCGTGAGCTTCATGTAACGTGTCCGAGATCTCCGGGAGGATGTGGCTTATCTACCCACCATGCTCAGAGGTGGTTTCATGCTCAAAGATGGTTTTCACGCAAAAGGATAGAGCTTATCCAATTGCCTCCGAAGCAGGCAGCACAAGAATCAACTCTGTTGGTGGGGTGATATGATCGAAGGACTCTAGGACAATAAGGTGCATGCAGAAGAGGTCGATCACCATGTTAGGCAGGTCACCAACTAGATCTCGGCCAGGTCGATGGGACATCGGCTGGAGGTCGTCCTTACACCGAGGTGCTTACAAATCTTCCCTGCCGAGGTGGCATCGGTACACTCTCACGATGCGCATGATGTGTTTGAGGTGCATTCGAGGTGGTTCCAAGGTGGAGTCTATAGTCTAGGCAAAGGCAAATCATTGCCTACATGGCGCCGAGGTGTTAAGCAACAGTTTGGAAGTGCCACATGGCATAATGTCAATAGAGGGCTAAATTCCGCCTCATAAATTACCCACACTCCCAAGTTGAAGTTGGTTTGGCTGAGGGAGTATCACATTGCAGGTCTCTGGCCCAAAGTGATCAGGTTCAGTAGGTTCACCGCCGTCAATCCAATCTGCTCTCCTAGACCGGTCGATAAAGCGCATTGGGCATGCAGACGTTGCGCGGCGAATTTAAACTTTGAACTAAGCGCACAAGTTTGAATTTTTGAGTCAGATGCGTGACTTCAAATTTCAAATTTGTCCTTGGAACTTGAAGCGGGATGTCTCTTCAAACCGTTGGATTGAGCGCATCTCAGTCATTGGTTGCTCGGTTCCCTTGCCTATATAGAGGGGGCCCCTGAAGGGTCCTATTTGCACTATTTTTGAAGTCTTTTACAAAGCAGTAGAGTGAGAGACCAGAGATTTCAGCGACAACAAGCGAGGTCGGTTCAGCAAGGTTAGTTCTTGTTCGGTTAGGTCGGTCTTGCTTGACGAGGTCGGTTTACTTTTCCTTGTCGTGTCAGTGAGTCCTTTCCCTTGTTTTTAAGTTATGTCTTTGAGTGAGTTAGAGAGGGAGTACCACTAGGCCACTCAAGTCGAGGCGGGCCTACCAAACTGACTAGTGAGGAAATTGTCGACCTAATCACAACATACCAAATACCCGATACCTTCAACCGCATCCAACCCAATGAGGACCAGTACCCCTGGAGTAATAGGCAGACCAAAATATGTGTCTTCGAGGAGGCCTTGATCGCTAGTCTTCATTTCCCTTTCCACCCTTTCATCTACAAGGTGCTTAGATATTATGACATCTCCTTAGGTTAGCTTCACCCCAACTCCATTAGAACCATCGTCAAGACCATCTCCTTTTGCCACCACCTCGGTTTCCATTTGGACATAGACTTTTTTTTTGGGACTCTGTCAGATAAAGAAAATGCCTAATGAGCCATATTTTTTTATTTGAGTTACTGACCTAGCTACAAGCTCTTAGGTGGCTTTCCTACTAAGATGAAGCACTAGAAGACTATACTTCTTCTTGTCCCAAGAGAATGGTTGGCCAATGGACACCACCTGGAAGGCCGAGCCGAAAAGAGGTTCCTAAGATCGAGTTCGAGGAGGCATTATCCAATGAGGTTAGATTCCTTGTAGCTTGGCAATTACTGGCCGAAGAATTCCTGGTCAAGCCGATGCTCATCCGGGCTGGTTTGATCCCCGTAGGTAGGTCAACCTTGTTGTACTTGGTTGTTCTTCCATTCTGGTATGCTTTATTTCCTTGACAAACTTTTCCCGTTCTTACTGCAAAAATGTCTAGCACTTCGTCTGTCTTGTCCGCTAGGAAGAGGCCTTCAAAGAAGAGAAGGGCCACCAATTCTTCTGCTCACTCATCGGGGATGGAGCAGGGGTCAGCCAGGCATGAGCGTAAGGTGGTCGACCGTGAGGAGGGTAGATACTCGATGCATGCTGACCCATCCTATGGCATCCCGAACTCAATAGCTCGCTTGTTGGTGCCCCACGTTGCCGCAATTGAACATGTCATCGATGCCTCCAGCTCGTATGATCCCTCTTTTGTCCCTTGCTGTGGTGTTTCTACTACTGATTAGATTTGAGACCCCTTCGTCGCCCTCTAGCTAGGGAAAGGAATCCTTCTTCCCAAGGATACTCAGATCTTTGGGGAGATTGACTATGCCGACATCAGTGCGAAGATGGTTCTACACATCCTCTCGGTATGTATCTTTATATTGAATGCTCACACGTACTTTCTGTTAGTTGCGACTGCTTTGTTTTTGTCACTTGTAGGTTAATACCATGGGCCAGATTCTAATGGACTGGGTTTCCACTTTTTTGCATGAACCCCTTGAGCTAAGAATCGACGTGGAGTCCCTTCGCTCTTAGCTAGAGGGGGCTCATCTCAGTGCCAAGGAGGATCATCAGCGATTCTGCAACCTTAGCGTCGGTCTGACCTGCAAGCTCAAGGAGGCTATGGGTACCATCGCCAACATCACTAGCGAGGTGGAGGCACGAGATTGTTAGCTCGAAGAGAAATAGAGTTAGTATGCTGAGAACATCTGTTGAGCTAAAGAGGTTGTTGTCAAATGGTTTTGCCGTTGGACAGAGGTCGCCATGTCCATTAGGTCGGTTCTAGATGAGCTAGCCAACGAGGTCCACCAGGAGCCTCCAACTGAGGAGGAGAACAAAGAGGGCAGCAAGAAAAATGTCGAGGATGTAGCTGGTGACGACGATGAGGAGGCCAACAAGGAGTAGCTATTGGAGAGTTGTTTCTTTTCTTCTAACTAAATGTAAGTCAGACCTGTGTGCTCGAAAAACTTGATATTTGACTTGTTTTCCTTTTTCTTCTTTTTTTTTTGTGCTAAAAAACTTGATATTTGACTTGTTAAGAGCGAATCGCCCTGTTGTAAATTCAGCTAAGTCAAAATGTTGCCGAGGCATTTGAGTGATTCCGACCTACGCACGATGCAACGTAGGTTTGTCATATATTACTGACATGTTTCGAGGTTGGCTTGAGGGTACCTTGGTGCTAAAAAATAGTTTGGCTTTCCCTTTGTTTTTAGCCGAAGCGCTAATAGTACGGGTTGACTCTTACTAGGTTGCCAAAGTGAGTGGTCGGGTGTGTGTAATAGTAGCTCACCAAACGAACTTTTAGACATAGTACCTCTGCAGGTTGATGTTCCATGCATAGGGGACCTTCCTTCCCTTGAGAGTTTCGAGCTCGCACATTCCAGGTCCGATCACTTTACTTACCCTGTAAGGGCCTCCCCAATTAGGACCCAATTTTCCTCAACCAAGCTCATGCACCATAACTTTCCTGAGTACCAAGTTGCCAGCTCAGAATTGGCGCTTCTTAACTCAGGTGTTATAATACCAAGCCACTCTCTACTGGTATGTCACGTTCTGGATATATGCCAAGTCTCGAACCTCCTCCACTAGGTCAAGGTTAGTCCGTAGCTCATCGTCATTTTCTTCCTCTTCGTATGCTTTAGAACGCAACATAGGTACCTCAATCTCGGTGGGGATGACAGCCTCGATACCATAGGTCAAGTTGAACGGAATCTTACATGCTTTCATCCTAATCGTTGCTTGATACGAACACAAGACGACCTCATGCACTTGAGGATGAGCGACTACAGTGAAGTTCTGCTAGATCCCCATCTCGATGCACCAATTTTGGAACTTAATGCCTTCGAACTACTTCTCGTTGTCTGGAATCAACACGTAAGGAAGGCTAAAGCAACAAACTATGTTTCTCCAAAAAAAGGTGCCATGCTGGTCGAAGCCTTTGAGGTGGTCATAAGTTCTCCCACTTCAAAGGCCGGTGTGCTGCAAGTGCACTCGGTGACAAAGCCAACCAGAACCTAGGCCTTTATCGCTGGACGTGGCTCAAATCGAATGCCATATTTGTTGAGCTTGATTGCCCACTTTGTCAGTCTCCCTCACACATCGAGCTTTTGTAATATTTGCCTCAGAGACTTATCAGTAAGAACGATGATCGTATAGGCTTAGAAATACAAGCACAATTTGCAAGTTGTTAACTCCAGCAAGAAGACCAATTTCTTTATGTTTGGGTATCTGGTCTCGGCAACGTGCTACACTTAAATAATAAACGGGTCGATGCACTTTATCCACTTTTCATATTAAGACCGAGCTTACCACTTCATCACTCATATAGAGGTAGACCTTGTCAAAGGCGAGTTGGCACTCTTCTTCCATTCAAAGTCTTGGCTTTTTTAATGGCCTTAAAGAATGGGCATCACCAGTCGATTTAGACATAAATCAGTTTAGGGATGCTACCTGACTTGTTTACCTCTGGACCTCTTTTATAGACCTAGGGAGTTGCATGTCTAAGACGGCCTAGATATCCTTGGGGTTGGCCTTAATGCCACATCGGTTCACTATATAGCCGAGGAATTTGCCCGACGTAACACCGAAGACACATTTGTTTGGGTTGAGCTTCAGGTTAAATTTTCTAAGTACCACAAATACATCGGTTAGGTTAGCAACTAAAGTTTTAGAAGACTTAATCTTTGCAACCATGTCATCTACATAAACATTGACTTTATTATAAATTAATTCAGAAAAAATTTTGTTTGCAAGCCGTTGGTAGGTTGCCCCAACATTCTTTAGCCCAAACGGCATGACCTTATAACAATATAAGCTTGTTTCAGTTACAAAAGTGGTTTTCTCTTGGTCGGCAGAATCCAATTAGATCTGGTTGTAACCTGAATAGGCATCCATGAAGATCAATAGCTCGAACTCTGAGGTTGCATCTACCAGTCGATCTATCCTAGGAAGTGGGAAATTGTCCTTTGAGAGGCTTTGTTCAGGTCGATTTAGTCGACGCACATGCGACATTTCCCATTAGCCTTCACAAGCACTACGTTTACGATCCAGCTCGGGTACTCAACCTCTCTAACAAAGTTTGCTGCAAGGAGCTTTCTGACCTCATCATCAATTATTCTCCATCACTCCTAGGCAAATTTCCTTTTCCTTTGTCTAACTGGTCTATCCAGGGAGTCAACATTTAGTCTATGAGTGATAATAAAGGGGCCAATGTCGAGCATGTTGGCAGCTGACTAGGAAAAAGCATTTAAGTTAGAAATTAAAAATCTTACTAGTTCAGAGCATAGTGGTTCATCAAGTTGCAATCCGATCTGCACCGTCTTTTAGGGTCGGTAGCTGAGACAGGCACTTGGACGATGTCCTTCAAGGGGCAAGCTCTACCCTCGTTATTCTCCGAAAGCAACTATAGGACCACCACCACATCCTGCTTCCCCCTGCCTTTCAAGGTTGCCACGTAGCATTTAAGAGACTTGAGCAGGTCAACGCATCCTACTCCCACTCTGTAATCAGTGGAGAACTTTATTGCGAGGTGGTGCATTGATACCACCGCTCTTAATGCATGCAAAATAGGGTGGCCTAATATAGCATTGTAAGGCGACGTCATGGCTACCACCAGGAAGTTGTGGTTAAACCTGACCTTATTCGACACAAAACCTACTGTCACTGATATGTTGATTCTTCCAAGAGGCCACACCACCTCTTCATTGAAATAGACCAAGGGGGCCTCAGTCAAGACGAGGTCCTTCTGCAGCTCCATCTACTGAAATGTTCCCAGGAACAGAACATCAGTTGAGCTACTGAAGTCCACAAGATTACGCTTTACCTCAAAGTCATGGATGATGAGTTTGACAACAAGGGCGTTATTGTTAGGGTTGTGTATTCTACGCATATTGTCCTCGATGAAGTAGATCACCACCTCAATGCGTAGCCTCTTTGGCAGTTTCCCATCTCCTCCTCATGCTCTAACTCATGGGTAAAGGTTCGATAGGCCAAGGGGTTCTACTCACATGGATGATTCTCTCTCCTTAGTGGAGCCTCTTTTCTCGGTTGATTGGCAGGTCGGTCGCAGTCGTTTTTCTTGATAAACGTTTTCAGATATCCCCTCTAAATCAACTCTTCGATCTCGTCCTTCAAATTCCAACAGTTCTCTATGTTGTGTCCTCGCTCAATGTGGAAGTGGCAATACTTGTCCTAGTTCCGATTGGTTGGGTCACCCTTCAGGCGAGGTGGCCACTTCAGGTAGTCAGCCGATTTGATCTCCATCAATACATTGATGTACTTTGCGGCCTGGTCAAGGAACTCCTCCATAGAGGCAGGAGTGTTCAACTCAACCTCCCAAGGCAAGTCAAGGTGTTAGATGCCATTGACCGCCACAGTGAGCTGAACGATGGGGTCGAGGTTTAGAACTTGCAACCAAGGTTCTAAATATCAATAGAGGCAGGAAGGTTCAACTCAACCTCCCAAGTGGGTTCTTTTTTTATGTATTATTTATTTTTTTCAAAACCAGTTTAGAGGGGTTGGTTTATGTCTCGGCTACCCTCTGAACCATGGCATGACCCGATACACCCCTTGTAGGAGCTTATCGGGAAGGCCCCAATATGATACGTATCGGCCGATACGGGCAAATACGTAGTGATATTTTGAACCTTGCTTGTAGCCTCTCCAAATTAAATCACTTAACGTAATCTCTCAGAGACTCATCATGGCATTGCACTACATTCATCAGACTAGTAACGGATTTCAGGTAGAGTTTGCTAGTTGCAAAGTGTGTCATAAATAGATCTCAAACTACCTCCATGTTCTGATTGAACTCACGGCTAGCCCAGAATACCACATCCAAGTTGTGCCTCAGAAAGCAGTGGGGAAGGCCATGCATAGGCTCGCATCTAGAGCCCCATGTAGCTTCATCAAGGCTTGAAAGCTTTCGATGCAGTTTAATGGGTCGTTGGTGTCGTTGTACGACTCGAGGCTGGGGGCCTTGAAGTCCTTGGGTCAAGGGGCCATAAAGATCTCAGGCGACAATGGAGATGTGTGAAACATGCGAGGTGGACAATGTGATAGTTTGACTAACTTCTTCCTTCTTTGCCTCTTCCTCATCCTTTGGAGCAAAACTACTTTTCCCTAGGTCACGTCGTGTGCATCTACGATCTCCTTCGGGACCCCTCAATGGAACCAGTATTGGTAATTCCAACCAAGGAGGTAGCCCAACTAGTTTATTCAATTGGGATGTAGGTGGAGTCTTAAGCTTCTGAGGTGTGGGTCCTCTCCAAGTCGACGATCCCAGACAACTGATTTTGGTTGTTGTGATGGCATTTTGCTAGCGGAGGGGATACGACACCTGGCTCTGGTTCTATTTTGAGTTGTCGGGTTGCTAGTTCAAGTTCACTCTTGGCACAAGGACCTAACCAATGAACTATTGATGCGGTTGTTGTGATGACTGTGACATCTGCTACTGTGGCATTTGCAATCAGGACATGTATTGTTGTTGCATCTAGGCCATCGTAATGAGACAACCTTCCCAACTTTGCATCTGCATGTAGATGCTACGGATAAACTTGTTCATGGGTCGAGTATCCCAACGGGCTGGCCTGATCTAAGTCGGGCTTAGACAAGATTTTAGGCCTGCGGGCTCGGGCTCAGGCCTAAAACATTGGACCCGACCTTTTTTCGAGCCGGACTCGGGCTTTCTCAAAAAAGCCCAGTCCAAGCCCGAGTGATAGTGAGATCTTTATAAAGTCATCTCAGGTAGAAAAACTCGTGTGGGAGTGATTGGTTGAGACATTAATTTGACATATCAAGTATAAGTAGCAATGATCTTACCAAACACAGCCTACAAAATCCAACTAAAATGTTCAAATAAAACCCAACTTTGGTTGCATACTTGCATTTGGAAAAGTTTTGGCATTTGTGTTCAAATAAAAAAAATGGCTCTTTACATTAGGTTTTAAGACTGTCTTTGGGAGTATTGGCTTCTCCAACGTGAAAAGGATTGTTTGATTCTCTGAAACTAACTGATTCTTTTTATTGAATCATAACTAATCTATGCTCTGAAACTAAAAGAAAAATGTTTGTTTTTTTATTGAACTCAATAAAAAATAAAAGAAAAAGGCATGTTTGAGTTGAATCACATACTGCTAAGTGGGCTGTCAGGCCCAATTTTATATGAGCAATAAATTCATCGATCCAAGATGGATCAAACTTAGATCCATCAAACTTATATGTTCAAAGTATCGACATATATCGGTCCGTATTAGTTGATATGTATTGTACTGATGACTTCTCGATATGCCCTTGTAGGGGTTTATTAGACCAGACCATGGTTCAGAGGATAACCAAGACTTAAATTGACCCTTCTGAACTGGTTTTGAAAAAAAACAAATAAAACATAAAAAAATGCATCAATACAAGTCGATATGCACCTTTATGGATACTTTGAACCTTGATTTGGATCTAAAATTTTTAGACACAAATCTGTAGGTGTACAAATAGATCGGATCATGATCTGATCCTATCCGAGATTCGATCTTATTTGGTTGAATTCGGATCACCCTTGTTCGGATCTTTGGATCACCCCCTTTCTGATCCGATATATTGTATATTTATAAATATAAATATATATAATACACATATATGTTATTTATTTATAAATATATTTTGTTTTACAAAAAACATGTATATATAATGAAAATAATTAAAAAAATACTGGTATTTTTTACTTTATTTAAATTAACATATTTTATTTTTCTTGTAATAATCTATTAACTTTTAAAGAAAACAAGTTGGATCGGATTAGACCCGAAAATCCGACTTATCGATAGGATTTGATGATGCATGATCAGGTTGCTCCTAGTTGGAGGGCAGCTCGGATGTCGGTCTGCTTAGTTGGTCAGTCAAATTGCAAGAAAAGAATGCTCAGAGGACCCAAGGTGGCTTACCCGGTGTGGTTGCTCCGATGCTTAAGTTAGTAACTGTATGCAAGCTGAGGGCTTGTAAGCTAGAAGGCTAGTGAGCAAATAATCATGTGTACCTTGTAACGTTTGGGGTTGAAGCCCTTACATAGGCGAGCTGCTGTAGATCTTACATAACACCTCTGAGATCCCCGGCCTGCGCTGCGAGGAGTCCGTTTCTCACTCGAAAGCAGACTTCGTGTGAATTAATAAGGCTTATTGGGTCCATCCGATCTAGCCGGGATAAGAATAAGGGTTGCAGATGTACAACGTGATACCAGAGAGGTTGGAGACAGCTGGTTAGCTTCTAGAAGTTGGCTACTTGTCATCTTGGCAAATCGGGCCATCACGAGCTGCTCGAACCTCGGTCTTAGCCAAGGTGCCCGAGGTACCCAAATTGACCTGGCTCACTGAGATGACAAGGAACACCGAATTATCATCCATGTCATCAAGTCAATCCACATGTCCGGGTATTGACATATTGAGCCAAATTAACCCACATCAAGATTCAAATTCAAATAGAATCCTATCAAAATCTTCGAATCGAATCAAATAATAGTATAGGATCGGATTCAAATATACCCTCATTCGAATCCAATATTATCCGTCCGATCCGTTTGCATCCCTTCAAAATCTCATGCTCAGTCTTAAATTATTAATCAAGGCTGGATGCGTATCGGATTTCCCCGGTAATCGGGTCCCCATAGGCCATAGCAAATACGACCCAATTTTTTGATATGTCAAGGCTATTGCTTTCTATTGTTTTCCCATTTAATGTTGGGCCGGACCATTTAAGAGAGAGAGAGAAGACCATTAGATTTGACAGTTAGACCACGGAAGGCCTTACGTGTATTATTAATTGCCATTATTACTGCATTTGTTTACTTGAAAAAGAAAAAGTAAAATATCGTGTTTATATTTTATACTACACAGCCAAAACTACGGTCAACCAACCTCCAACCCTCCATCCTGGATGCGGGGACCAATCCAACTGTTCGGATCAGGCCTTGGAAGCATCCAGATCGACGGTACTCGGAACACTATGTCCACGTGTACGGTTGCGAATACGGTTTAACTCGGCCACCAACTCCTTGGCGTCCGGTCGGTCGTCCTTATCGGCGGCAACACATTGGAACGCCAGCTCCGCCACTGCACTCACGGTGCTCATCGTTTCCCCTTCCAGTATCAAAACCGGGTCCACCACCAGATGTAGCGCACCCACTTGAATCTTCGACACCACCATATCCGCCAGCGCCACCTCCCTCTTATCCCTGCTGTGATCCACCGCCTTCATCCCGGATATCAACTCGAACAAAACTACTCCGAAACTATAGACATCGCTCTTCTCTGTTAGCTGGAAAGACTTGTGGTAGTCTGGATCCAAGTACCCCGGCGTACCCTGGGGTCCCGTCCACACATATTCAGACGACGACGATTCAGGGAAGACAAGAAGCCTCGAGAGCCCGAAATCCCCCACCTTGACTCTCATTTCTTTGTCGACGAAGATGTTCGACGAAGTTATGTCCCTGTGGACGATAGCCGGTTGGACCGTGAAGTGAAGGTATTCGAGCGCCAATGCCGTCTGCAATGCTATATCGACTCTCACCTGCCATGTTAACGACGCTTTTCTATACAAGCTCTTCGAGCCATGGAGATGGTCGGCGAGGGTTCCGTTAGGCACGTAGTCGTAGACGAGTAGTAGCCCTCTCGGATCGCTGCAGTACCCGTGAAGTTTCACGAGGTTTGGGTGATTGATCGAAGACAGTATTAGAATCTCATTACAGAAGGACTTCGTTAAAGCGGCTCGGCCCGCTGCGGTGGTTGCAGCGTGTTGCCCGTGCAGCTTCTTTACGGCTACAACCAGCCCGTCATAGAGCTGGCCGAGATATACGGATCCAAATCCACCATTACCAATCTTGTTTCTTGGGTGGAACCGATTCGTGGAGGATTCGAGTTCTTCGTAACTGAACATCGGTGGGAGGAGATTTGCTGATCCGTGTCGGTGGAGAAACAGAGTAGTTGAGTCTTGTTCATTTTTCGATGATTTCAATACCCTATAGCGAAGGATCAATAATGCAACTGCGACAACAAGCAACAGGCACGTAAAGATGAAAAGAGCACACAGTAGAACGATCCGGTTGGGGTTATCTCGAAGAATCCATGGCGGCGACAGTGGTGTGGGTGAATTGGGGATTAAACAGAGGAATGGCTTTAGAGCGTCAGAAAGGTTAAACCCACATACGCCATTCTTCTTGGACCGGCAATCCTTGCACTTAGAGAAATACGTGTCGTTTCTTTCATCCCACTGGATCTGGATTTGATTTTGTAGAAGGAATTTACATAAATCACCACGGGTATTGCATCCCTGTTTAGAGTCACTGGACTTCACGCAGCAGTGTTTTAAAAGTTGAAATGGTCTCCCGAGTAGCTTGCAATCCCAGGAACAACTAATGCAATTTTGGAGATTGGAGTTGTCGCACTGCGGCAGATCAGAAAACCGAGAACACAAAGCGCCGGAGAATCGGAATGGAGAACCCGTGAGATTGATTGGAGGGTCAGAAAGGGAAGTGGAAGGGCAGGAACCGTGGGTTAGGTTATGAACGGAGGGGGTCTCGGGATAGAGGGTGAGAGTTCTGGAGTTGTGGTCGAGATGAAAGATATGGAAAGTGAAGTCATTAATGGAAATAAGCGAGCCATTAGGGGAGCATTTGATCTGGAACGAGGGATGGCCACAACCGGGAGATGAAGAGAAAGGGAACGAGGGTGGAGAGGAGAAAGGCGGACAAGTTGTCGACGTTCGTAAACATTCATGAGCGGTGGTCAGATCAACGGCGAGCAGTCGGAAAAAGACAAAGACGACGGTGAGGGTGATCGACTGTGAAGGCGGGTAAGGAGGAGTCATGGAGGGGTCTAATTGATTACTTTTGTCATCAGATTGGGAGCTGTGAAGAGGGGAGAGAGGGGAAAGGTCTCGTGGTTCGAGGGGTAGGATCACATGAAGAGGATGGATAAAGACAAAGGAGCTGTCAAACAAAGAGACCGGAGCTTTGAAATCTCAACTCTATTTTCGTAATTTTCTGATCGAGCCTTTCTGGGAAGAAGACAAGTCTTTTAGGGCCCCAACCCACACTCCTCACAATCACAGATGAGACGCTAAGACCTGCTTCAGTTTCAGTCAGTGGAAGTCTATGCTTACACCGTTCTAACAGCCTCTAAAACACACAATTTCCTTATTTTTTTTTTGAAAAAATTTCGCTACTTTAGTATTAATAGTTAAACTTTTAAAGGTACCCAATTTTCAAAAAAGTGTCAATTAATCTTTACCCTTAACAGTCTGTCAGTTATCTTATTATGTGATGATAGTTTCTAAAATTTTTTAAAAAGTGACATGTTCATTTTAAAATTTTTTAAAATATCAAAATTACTGCAGCTGAATTGACTTGATGAGAAGACAGAGGACGTGAATTGATGAATTCGGTGAGGAAACAAAAGAACAAGGGTTGTACTAAACCAGTTATCCGCAATTTCAATTGTCGATTCAGATGCTTGCCTCGTAGCTCTCAATTGATGAAGCACCAATAGTTATCTTACACCTTTATCTTCTCTCTCTCCATCGGCACTAACGGTCTCAGCCTTAGAATTGGGAAATCGATTCTTAGACACCAATAGTTACCGGAAATGGATTTTCGAACCCGAGCCAGCGAACTCAGGTTGAAGTTCACAGTCTTAGATGCCGACGTTAGTGTGTTGATTCAGAGAAGAGAAATCCCAAGAAATAACATCTAGGATACGACCTAGTTCAATGTGAATGTAGGATGCTTGCCGGTGAGAGTCGGATAGCTTTAAATTTAACAAAGCCTGAGCCGAGATACGACCTCCACAACGGTCTCTGTTCGGTTTGATAGCAAGGGGTAGTGATGGTAGGGATGAGCTAATGAGATCTGGTGAAGGATGATTTGGCACGATCTAGTAAGAAGGGGATACGTAGATGTGATCTGCTTGAGAGATGACAATTCAGCCGAATGAACCCATTTCGTAATATTTGGAACTCGAGTATCCCGCCACCTTGACATAAAAAATCATCTCGGCGTAGAAACACCTTGATACCATTCCAATCTGGGATTAAAGAATTGAAGTAACAGTTCGGAGTTAATGAGCCGAAACGTCACATAACCTGCTCCAAAGGCCTCTCTAACGGATCCCGAATTTATCGGGATCACGACGAAACTCCAACTGAATCGGGGGTAAATAATAACCTTCGAAATTTGGATCGAATAGAAATATCTAGATCGCACACCATCAAGATCCAAGTAGAATGATTGTAGGAAAAAAAAAAAGAACAATTAAATGGTGAAGGCGGAAAGCAAGGCGTCTGTCCAGTGGAGGAATCAAGAAATAGGGGCGAGCTGGGGCGTTTTTGTTGATAGCCTAGGCCTTGCTACGTATGCAGGAATCAAGGGAGAATAAGAAAGAGAATGGGGAGAATGATTTTGAAGGCAAAACGATAGAGGAGAGGAAGATAAATGAACCACCGTTGATGGAGGTTGTTGCGGTGGTGGTGGCTTTACTGATGGTCAACTGTGCAAACAGGGAATCAGAGTACCGGTTGATTAGAAATATTAGGAGGAAAATGAGAGGAGGAGATAAATGCAGAGCAATGAAAGGAAATGAGAGGGGGATGGCCAAAACTGAGAACACCGCCACTGCTAGGAGCCGCAGCGGCGGTAAATCGAAATGGAAGAGATGAAGAACGTCGGGGGAAAGAGAGAAAATAACGGGAGGGAAAGAGGAAGAGAGGGGGTTCGGAAGAAGTTTGCCGCTGCCGGAAGACCAGATAGGAGATCGTTGCCGTTGTTCGAAGTTTCAAGAGCTTGGGGAAATGAATAATAACCTTCAAAAATTCAGATTTGCAAGGATTCAACAACCACTCAACTGCGACAGCGACGATGCGGGATCCAATAATTGCAACTAGAGAGTCGATTAATTGGAGGGGGTGGTTAGACATCCGATACGAAATAGAAGAAAATTAGATGATAGGTAAAAGGTATTATTGTACTTTTATATGATGCTTAACGTTCATTAACGATTTTAGGTAAATTTGACACTTTTTTAAAATTTGGATACTTTGAAAGTTTTAGTATTAAAGTTTGGGTATCAATTTAATACTTTTTTTTTTGAAAGAGTATCAATTTAATACTTAACGTCCATTACTTTGACATTACCCAAAATTTTTAAGGTATTAAAGTAGAATTTTCTCTATTCTTTTTTATTCAAACAAACCATGATTTCATTTATGATTTAACACAACATAACTGACTCGGTCACTCGGACCGACTCGGACTCCTGTTTTCACCTTTTACGGTTTTACCCAAGCAAAAATATAGGGGGCCCGTCAAATCGTCCAATCCAATAGTGCCGTAATTGTTATTTGGTAGCACAAATGCAGGAGAGGGTGCCATCACCAACGAGAACGACTCCTTCCAAATCGAGTTTTTAATTGCTTTTCCACATAGATTTTTCCTTTTTCAAGGGACCAAGGCTGACGATCAAATCTAACTTCTTTCCTATGTCCTAAATCTACAAATAAGGCGTGTAGAACGGGCGAATTCAAATCAGCACTCACAAGATTATCCCTACAACGTCCCACGATTACATTCTAGTTGTTTACTGGGAACATCTCCCGATCATCATTTCAGAAATGATGATATCATCGGGAGATGTTTTCAATACTTAACAGGGATGCGCTGTAGGACACTGTGGGGGTCAATGTTGTGGAGGGCTGATTTGATCTCAAGCTACCTAATCCAATCAGAAATGAACACGTCAGCAATTACACACTGTGCAGATGTACCTATAGCGGACGTGTTTACTTCCTTTTGGACCATGTAGCCCGTTGTACACTTCACGCCTTGTTTGTAGTGGGTTCGGAGCCGAATTTGGTGCCACTGAATGTGCCCAAGTAGAAGATGCCTTGAAGCAATAACACGTTCAAAGAATTACGATTCAGATATTTTACATAGTACAACTAATTCTAGATGATCCGTTCTTCTCAGGACTTCCTTTGTAGGGAAAAATCTTAGCTCCATCTTAGGGGTGGATTGAACTATAAAAACCCCTAAATTAAAGGGAAATTACTGATAAAGATATTTTAAATTTTAGTTATAAGATGGGTATTTTAGACATTTAATGGTTTTGTATTAGTTGTTATCAAAGTTTTTAAAATCAGACCGGATAGGGAACTGTTTTTGGAACCGATTCCTGGGTCGAATGGTCTAACTGTTCAATCTGAATAGATGGTCTGTTTCGATAAAAATTAAAAAAGCAAATTCAAAAACAAAAAAATGGCCAAAACCGTTATTTGGGTCTATGGTTTGACCACCCAGGTCAGCGGTTCACTGACCAAATCAATAGTTTTTGCCCAAAAAACGATTTTGAGGTGAAACAGAATCAATCAGGTGATCGGTTCCCAGTTTTTCCAATCTGACCGTCCGATCCAATCCGGTTTTGAAAACATTGGTTGTTATTATTGTTTGGGGAACATCGAAGATGAATTAGTTGTTACTATTTCTCTTCATTTCTTTTTAATTTAATTAATTAATAATTTATCCATTTGGGTTTTGAACAAAGTAATTCTAAAGTACTGGTTAAAAAAGCATGATTCTAAAAGGACCGAGTTTGAATCATAAGAACACAGAATATAAAGAAACATATTTTATTTTCTCCAATGAAATATGAAAGTAATACACGTGGGTTTGCAATTGGTTTGTGATGACTCCAAAAATCACGAATGAACATGAGGTTCTGTTTGGTTTGTGGGAATAGGGGTTTAGAATCTGAATCGGAATTGGCTATTTCAATTCTAACTGTTTGGTTGAGTGGAATTGAAATTTCATTTCCATTCCTGGTGGAATGGTATTTTCTCATTTGAGATAATGACAATTCCCTGTCTCTCTCCTGGAAATGAAATTCTATTCCTACTAATTTTAATTTTTATTTTCATCCCTGAACCAAACAGGGAATAGACCATACCGATTTCAATTTTAAAGGATTTTAATTTCGATTCCAACTGATGAGTGAGTATATCAAATGTAGTGGGTAAATGAGTAAATGCATATCTTTAGATAGATGGGTTACTCGCCTTTTGGAATTGACTTACCCATAACGCGTGTTTGAGATTCAGAGACACTTGTTTTATGTGACATGTCTGATGTTCATGATTCAACACTGGGCCCCGTTTTTGAATTCCATTGACTACCTGGGGCCATAGTGTCACCAAGTGGTGGTTTTCCACTTGTTCTTTATCATGCACTTTTCTCATTGGAACCGAGATAAATCTGTGCCCATACCATTCTAACAGTCTTTTAATTTTGTATTGGGAATATCTCAATAAAGCATAAGGAATGGAGATATTCTTGATGCAAAGCATTAAAAGTTGCCCGAATGACTTTTGCCAAACCGAATTCCACTGAACCGTGGTGCCCAAGAAAGCCAAGGTGATCTGATTGATGTAGAGTAGGTGACTAATGTGGATGAGAGGTTCAACCAAGCTGAGGTGTCAAGTATACATGTCGGGTTCTAATTGGCTCTGGCTCTCAATTACAATCGTATCAATTTAGAGATCACAGTGCCCCACATGCACATCTCAGGTGCATTGAGAATATTTCTCATATTTGTTATTGGGAAATGTTATCATCAATTTGTATCCTTTGGCAGGGCTTGAGCTTTAGTTGAGTAGTTAAGTTGCTTTAAAGAAATCACCACTAAAAGTTTGAATGGAGTGTCTTGTAATGAAAGTATGATAGCAAGTTTGGACTCTTACCAGGCTTTTCAGATGGACACTTGGGACTTGTGGATTTAACTTCAGAAATAAAGAAAATTGTATAAAAAGTTGAGATTTTTTACTAATAAAACATGTTCAATCCTCTCTACTAATTTTATCTAACATGAGACTGGATGCAATGACACATCATAAAAGTAGGACCCATCATATATGAGATGTGTGATGTAAGATTATATTAATAAAGGATTGAAATCTGTTTTGTTGGTAGGTAACCTGGACTCGTTTTCTACATCATCAATTTGGATTAACTGAATGCCATAGATGTTCTGTAATCTATGAATGCAATGGTCATGTCAAAGCAGGCTTGTGATACAATACATGAACCCACAGTGAAAAATTAAATATATGGTTGGGGTTCATATAATTTTTATTAGTGGTGTGGAAAATTATCATCGGTTCCACAGCAAGCTGAACAGCTATTGGGGTTCAGTTAATCCTAAACAATCAAAGTTTTTCTAAAAAAGGCAACTTTTGGCCTTTAATATCAATAAAAATAAAATTTTTAATATAATCTTTAGAATAATCATTTTTTTTTGAAAAAATATCAAATAAGGGCAAATATATTATTCACCTCTTTCCTCCTTTAAATTGTGAACAATGGTGGCAATTTTCTTCTTCTCCCTCTCTGCATCTGAGAATAGTGTAGAGATTCCCTCTCCACTGATCACAACCTATTTGTTCTATTTGACTCAATTCATCGATAATTCAACAAATTCGGCATACTCAGGTACGAAAAATATTCTGCAAAGTGGAGTGGAGAGGGATCTCACCGTTCTGCTCTGCTCTGTGTTTAGAACAACCTAAATATGAAGAAGAAGAGAGAGAAAGAGAGAGAGAAGTGGGGGAGATCGAAAGTGGAAAAGGTTTGCCGCCGTTGTTCACCATTCATAGGAGGGAGGAAGGAGATAAACAGTATGCTAATTAGTCAACGTTTGACAATCTGTGACAAGGAAGCACTCACACCAAAATCAGTGGAGGATACAACGAAGTTAACGATTTAACGAGTGGCGGGGAACCGGCGACACTACACAACCAATGATGTCCCTGCTGACTGCTGTAGTGTAGAAGACTAGAAGTATATTATTGGATGAGGATTAAACCGGGATCGAGTCGGTTCAACCGAACAGACCATGGGAGTATTTTCTCAATATTTGAATGCTCTTGACCCGACTTCGTCAAAACGTCCATCATGTGTTGGATTCGCAGTTGACGGTGCCCGTGCTTACCACGTATTAAATATCAATCACACCCATTGGACAAATCTGCAGTGGCTACGACTAATATCCTCCGTTGGATTGCAAATTGGGTGATGACGAATGAACAATGGGTCCTTCATATGTATGGTATGGGTATGGCGCACTGAGATGAAGTGACCGAACCGAGATGATGCAGCTCCGAAGTTTCGTCGTCAACTTACCAAAGTCGTTCTCTGAATCCGATTGAGTGCATACATGCATCCTGTTTCCCATTTTCTTATTCTCCAGTTAGAAGGGTTACAAAGCCAAAACGCCAAAACCCCTCTTAATCAGACCTCTTTCCATAAAGAAACAAACAATCAGAAGAGGGAGAAGCAAGAAGATCAGCCAAACACGTCATCTCCCTTCAGCTTAAGTTTCAGCTTCATCTGGTAGGTAAGAAACAACAATTCCGCCTTTTTTAGTCTTTCATCCTCTTCTCCTTGTTTATATCTCGTTTCTTAAACCCTAAATGTTCAGATTTCGTAATTAATTTCCTGGTCTTGTTGTATTTGGTATCTTCAGACTTCAGATTAATAAATATTTTATATATGAGATATATACGCTATGGAGTTCTTTAACAAAGCCCAGGCCGTTAGACTCCGAAGCCACCTCGGGAAGTATCTATTCGCCGACGACGATGAAGAAACAGTTCGACAAAGCCGTAACGGCTCCACTCGCAGAGCAAGGTGGATGGTGGAGATAGTCCAAGGGAACAAACAGCTGGTGCGCGTCAAGAGTTTCTTCGGCCGATATCTGACCGTCTCCGACGTGCCATTCCTCCTAGGAATAACCGGGAAGAGAGTATTACAGACCGTGCCGGGAACAACACCGGAGGCGGCAATCGAGTGGGAGCCTATCAGGGACGGGTTTCAGGTGAAGCTCAGAAACCGTGGCGGGAAATACTTGCGCGCAAACGGAGGTACTCCGCCATGGAGGAACTCGGTGACTTGTGACGTCCCTTGTAGTACTGCTACACAGGATTGGGTGTTGTGGGACGTTGAGGTGGTTGAAGTACCAGAGTACGAAGCTCGGTCATTCTCCGACTATCGGTCCCAGTTATCAAGTTTTTCTTCTCTGTCTCTATCGGAGGATTTGGTGGATTCCGAACCAGATTCACCGTGGTCGACGTCCTCAGGAGCTCTGACCCCTAAATTAACCAGCTCGTGGTCGACGGTTTCGGCCGCTATTTCTCTCTCTTCAAAGAAGGTAATCCATTCTGTCTCTTTCCTAGTTTTTGTTTATCTGAACTCTGAGGCCAATTTCTGTGGTACCGAAAAGGTACGGTACCTACAAGAATCAAACAAACCAGAATCCGAGGTGAGTTTTGAGAGAAAATACCGGTTCATTGGCCATTAATTTGTTAGGTACAGACTACAGTAGCTTTTCAGCATTATAAGTTATAACCTGAAAATTTGCAATCAAATCTTAAAAGGGACTGTGAAAATTACCTTGCAATGCTGAATGTTGACGATTTGCGGTTTGATGCGTATTTAAGTGTATAACTGGAATATTCTTGGGACCCAGCTGGATTGACAGATGGGTCCCACTTCAACTGAAACAATGGTCCGGATGAATGGTGTACAAAGGAGTAATGCGCAACGCACACACATTCGCAACTTTCCACCCTTAAAATGAAAAGGGGAAAATAAAAAATAACAAAAGTAAAAATTTAAAACGGAAAAGAAGCTTTCTTCATAAAGGTAAGACCACTATTGTCTTTGTATATGGGAACAAAAATAGTTATCTACTTCAACAATTTTTTTATCCTTTAGTTAAATAAACGTGGACTTCACTAGCAAAAGTATTAAAAACTCCATTGGCTGTGTTTGGTTGCAATGCAAATTTATTTGTGTTGATGCAAAACCATAAAAGTGCAAATGATTTTAATGTAAAATATAATTCATTTTTATTTTAAAGTTTGCCTTATTTTGTTTTGATTGCAGTATAAATAAAGTAAAGATAGATTTGAAGCAAAGTAAAGTAAAACTCAAAATAAAATTAAACCAGAATTTGCATTATTTTCATTTACACTCCCAAGCATCTGTACTAATACAAATAAAATTGCATTGCAACCAAACACAGCCTTTGGATTACAAGAGGAATATCCATTTGGATGATCATATTGTAGATGGAAGAGTTAACAAATTGATTTTCAAGAGAATAGAAGAAAAGATAAAAGCCAAAGTGAGTGGGTGGAAGCAATAAAACCTTATCTCTTGCAAGTATTGGAGGAGCTAGAAATTTTCTTTTGGGGGAAGTTAAATAATAAAATGAGATAGGGAATAGATAAAGTAGGGTTTGGAGAGAAAGGGGGCAGAAATGTTTCGACCTATTACAGATTTAAAAAAATAAACATTTTTTTTTTATTTTAGGAATTGGAGAAATATTACATAGTGATCCTCTTGACAAGTTTTTGGGGGACGGGGGTGTTAAGACACACTTAATTACACTCCCAACCCTGCCTCCACCTATATAATAAGGCTTTTAAGATGTTTTTCTTTTTCATTTTTTTTGGGGGGAGGGGGGCAATGCACTTTGCTCAAAGCAACAATGTCTAAATGCAAGGAAATCCACTTTTTTCAAACCAACAGTGCCTATGATGCCTTTGTTTGCCATGAGAGCTTTTAAATTTACTAAAGATAGTTTCATGTCTATGGATAAAATGCAGAATAGAAAAAAAAATGGGGAAAAAATGATAGATAACCTTGGAAATCGTTGTGTAAACCAAAACCCTATGGAGGATGGGGCATGAAAATCTAAGTGGTTGAATGTGCTTGTTTGGCAACTAAGTTGTAAAGTTTTAAATGACCCCTCAAACTAGTAGGTTCAAGTACTAAAAGAAAATTATTTAAAAAATGAAGATTTTTTAAAGTAAAAAAAAATAAAAAGAAAATTGGTATCTCTTGGGTTTAGAAAGATATTCTACAATAAAGAGATTTATTAAAAAAAAAAGGGGAAGCAAGTTGGATAGTTGGAAATGGTAAACTATTGAATTATGAATGATACTTGGATAGGAGAGAGAGTCTGCTACAATCTCAGCTGAATGATGTTATTATTCCAAAACCCAAATGCAAAAGTAAAAGAAATTGTTGATTCAGCAAATAATACTTGGGATGAGATTAAAACAAGATCCTTACTAAATGAGAATATTTGGAATAAAACAAAAGCAGGTGTCACCCAAATGGAAAAAGAAGAGAGAAGATAAAGATGATTTGGAGATTTGAGCCAAAAGGTGTTCTCTCTGTTACCTCGAGATCACATTTCCTGCAAACACCGATTTAGGACAAGCCTGAGACCCCAATGATTTTTGACACGCCAGTGCTATAATTGGATACCGACTTGATGTGATATTTTGTCTTTTTCAGAGGGTCTCAGGCTTGTCCTGCAACGAGGTCGCAGGAAATGTGCCCTCAGTTAACTCAGGACATAGACTCTTAGCAACAATTCAGGTGTAGCAATGATGAGGAAAGTAGGGTGGTAAATCCCCCCTCCCCCTCTCCATATGTGGAGACTTAGAAGATTGCAGCCATATTTTCCTAACTTGTGCATATGCAAAACAAGTTTCGGACCTTATTGACAATTCTATTCGAGTACACCCTCATCAGTTCTCGTCCCATTTTGGAATTGAAGTAAATTGAGAATGGCCAAAATGTGGATGTGGGTAGGCTAAAGGAAGTTTAGGTTTTTATTATTTGGAGACTTTGGAAATCAAAACTGATAAAGATTTTAATAATAATATTCTTCCTCCAATTCTCTTAAAAAGGGCTAGAATGGAAGCTAGAGTATGTAGAGTAGTGGTGCAAAGAATGATTCAGATGGAAATGTATATATCAATAACGTGGTTAAATGCGGTTTTGTTTGTAGAAGAATTCTCAACCTCCAATATTCCCATGTCTTTAAAAAGCAAACTTCAGCATATTGGTTAGTTCCAGATGGTGTTTTGACATCTTTGTAGTTTTTCTCCTTTATTTGTTTTTGTGATTCATGGTTACCTCGTCTTGCGTTCAACCATATACTCTATTATTAGTATGTAACTTTTGTTTGATTAAAATATACAAGTTTTTAAGTTTAGACCCTTTCTCTAGTTATAAGAACATAAATGAAATTTAAACAAACACTTTTCTATTCATTTAAATCACTCTCATTGAGTGTTATATTTAAAGTATTAACTCGAACTAGCATTTATTGATTCTTATGTTGATTAGAATACCTCTATTTTTAAATTTGATGACTCTTTAATTGTGAGAGCACAAAATGTAATTTGAATTACTATATTTCTCCTCTTTCAATTACTTTTCATAAACTCTTATGTTTAGGGTATTAGTTCCATTCATTCATCGAATCATATATTAATTAGCCATATTAAAAAAAAAAATAAGTGTGATAAATAATAGTTATTTTTATTGATATAAATAAAATACAAATTTAAAACCAACTTAAAAATGGAATTGTTTTTCTATTTGGTGACAAGTTAGAAGAACAACCTTTTGGGTTAAATGTGTTAACTCTTGATGTCATAATTAAATAATAATAAAAGTTAAAAAAATGAAAACACATAAAAGTATAAAAGTATAAAAAAAAATTGTACAAAATATTTTGGGAACATCTCTAATATTGTATAATCATCATATTAAACAAAAAAGTGTAATAAATAACAATAATTTTTAGAAATAAAAATATAAAATATTGTAATTTTTTTTTAAAAACACATTATTTGTGACTATCATCATAAAAAAAAAATTGGCATGTGCAAAGCACATGCAAACTTACTAATTCTATAAAAAAAGGAAAAGAAACGTGACCTTTTTCCGTATATGCCCCATGCCCTTCTCTCTCTCTCTCTCATTATAATTCCTCTAATTAAATTAAGGGTAAAATATAAATATCTACCCTAAAGTTTATGACAATCATAATAACCTCCCCTAAAGTTTCAGAGTAACAAAAATCTCCCCTATAATTTAAAAAAAAAAGACATGGAGTTATCTCTCTTCTATCTTTGTCCGTGGTAATGGAGACTTTAAAGTTCCAATATTGCCCTTACAACTTATTAGGACATCTTTCAATGTAATTCAAAGTACCATATTTGCCCTTCTAGACTTCATTAGACTTGACATTTTTGTAGAGTAAAACTAATTTACTACTCTTTTCAATTTAAATGTTCTTTTGAGGGTATTTTATTAAATTTCCATATAAGGATAAAATAGGTACTTTTAAAATACTAATGCATTAGGCCAACATTTTCAATCCGAGACAATAAGATAAAGGGAGGTAACTATAGGTTTTTTGAAAACTATAGGGGAGGTTTTTATGATTGTGAGAAACATGAAGGTGTTCATATTCTACCCTTAGGCCCCATTTGCTTTTGCATAAGTTAATAACCGGAGTAAATATTCTACCCTCAGGCCCCATGTTCTTTTATTTCTTTGGCAAATATAACAATGACCATTTTTAGCCATAAAAATACATTATTAAAAGAGGCATTTTTGTTTCATTCAAATGTTGATAACTTTCCCCCAAGTGAGAAAGTTATTTACCCACTTGGAAAATAAATCTTTCATGATCCCCACATAAAATTGAAAAAAGAGCATGGGTTTCTTGGTCTATGGGATTCAACTTTCCCCATCTAAAATCCAAAAAATGAACACCCCCTTAAAGTAAAACAAAATTTTTAGGTGACACTTGGAAAATTGATTAATACATGTCAATACACTTAGTAGAAAAAAGAACCACTTCTCATCAAGTGGTAGAACCCAATGTTTTAAAGTGACCCAAAATTGGAATTGTTCTGGCCATTGATTTTCACGTTGATGGTTTGATCGTCCGATTCAAACGAACAGCCCATTTTGACAAAAAAATAAAAATAAGAAAACGATTAAAAATTGTTAAATAGGTTGAATAAATCAATTGTCTGAGTCAATGGTCATTAACCAATTCAACAAGTTTTGGCCAATGATCGGGTTTAGAGTAATACGGAACCGGTTTCCTAGACAGTTCTTGGGCTGAACAGTCCGATTATTCAGATCAACAGCCGTTCGAAAACATTGGTAAAACCAAATCAGAGTAAAATAACTTTGGTTGTTGTGGGCCTTGAGAGCATTTTTGGGCTGGAAACTTGAAAAGTGAACGAACGAGGCTTGTATGGTTCTAAGAAGAAAAATAAAAAAGAAAGGAAAAATATTAGTCAGTCAGCTCAATAAACGAGACCGAATTTGATCCTTACGCATGACGCATCACAGAGATCTCACACGCATCCCACCGTGCATTGAAAGCATCTCCCGTATTTGTTGGTTATTATTCACGGAAGAGGTTCCCAGCGACTGTGAGGCGCCCATTTAGTCACTATTAATACTAGCTCAGCAATTCAGCGTATGAGTTCACATCTCATCATCGGGAGATATTCTCGATACACGACGAGAATGTACTGTAGTACGTTGTGGGGCTCCCCTTATGGGGCGCAGATCTGAACTCATGAACGTTAGGCACCACCCAATTTTTTATCAAAATTAATTTATTTATTTTTAACTTCCGAAACCGCAACTCCGCAAGTATAAGAACGGTTGGAAGGCAAACCGGGAAGAGTGAGGACATTCCTCCCTCGAGGCGGACGGAGCTCCTCCTTCCTTCCTCCTCATTTCTCCTCCTTTTGAGTCTGGGACTGGGGCCCTGCCTCCCTCGACCGGCGCGATTCCTTGTCATTGTATTTGTACGCATTTACATGCAATAATCAACCGAAACAATCTCTCATTTCGCTCCTTTTGATCCATTTCTGAACATTGGCACTTTACTTCCTCCTGCTTCACTCGCTTCTTCTTTTCTAGGTTCGAATGATTAATTTGATTGGAAAATGAGGACTGGTGGTCCTTGCAATTTCTTTATTTCCTTGTTTTGTTAGTTCAACTTCATATCTTGGATCTCACACTCTATAATTCCGATTGTTTTGGTACCAGAGTGGAGGAATGGAATTCTTCCATAGAGCGAAGACCGTCCGCCTTCTGAGTCACCACGAGAAGTACCTTCTCGCCGATGAAGACGAGGAGTCGGTGTGCCAAGACCGCAATGGTTCGTGTCGGAACGCCAAGTGGGCCGTCGAGTTTGTCGATGTGGGGAACTATGTCCGTCTCAAGAGCTGCTACGGTAAATATCTTACCGCCACTAACGATCACGTCCTTCTTGGGGTGACCGGAAAGAAGGTTCTTCAGACTGCACCTAGGAGACTGGATTCCTCAGTCGAGTGGGAACCCATCAGGGAAGGCTTTCAGGTCAAGCTCAAGACTCGGTACGGCAACTTCCTGCGCGCCAATGGTGGTCTGCCGCCTTGGAGGAATTCCGTCACTCATGATATCCCTCATACATCATCACATCAAGATTGGGTGTTGTGGGAAGTTGATATTATCGAGATACAAGAACCGCCCTTTCATCCGCCTCGAGACGATTCGGATTCCGAACCTCTTTCGCCTTCCTCTATCCTCATCAAATCTAACAAATTAACAAAACTAGAGGTTGGTTTTGATTTGTTTCCTGCGCTACTTGAGTTTTATATAGAGTAAATTTTGGTAATTGCGGCTTTTTATTTATTTTTTGTTTGCAGTCGAGTGATTGCTTTGACACTTCACCCAAACCTGATGGTCGGGTAATCTACTTCCATGTGATGGACGAGAAAGGAAACGTTGACAATAGAACTGAGGGTGCTTCCTTCATTTTCAAGGGCACTGGGGTACATGAGTTGACTAGCAAGTTGGAGGAAGAGACAGGACTCCAGGATATCATTGTCTGCTCTCGTAATCGGTTCAATGGAAAACTTTATCCCCTACGCTTGCATCTTCCCCCCAACAATGCAACTATGCATATCGTTGTGGTTCCATCCACATTAAAGGGTGAGTTTGCTGCTTTCTCTCTTGAGATGCATTGAGTTGGTGTGGTAATTTATGGCTTCCACTCTGATTCTTTGAGATCTATTTTGCCCACAAAGCAATAGTTTTGTAATGCCTTCTAGGAGACTAGCCCAGACAATCCTTGTACGATACAGCTTTTTGTTTCATTTGATTTTCCTTAGGATCTGATGCATGGAATTAGAACTACCAAATTCAGAACCCCATGGATGAGACACAGAGTTGCAAAGAGAGAATAAAAACCAATGTCAAATAGTTGAACTACATGAACCTAAAGTCAGATGTTATGTTTTCTAGCTTGTTCTTTATTTTTTGTCAAAAAGAAGAACTTGAAGTGTTCATAACAAGTTTTACAAAGCCATTTGAATTAAGTGCTATGGTTTTGCATTACCCGTCTTACCCATTGTATATTCTACAATATATTAGATTCGGCATTTCTATTAAATACTGTAACTTAACTCTTTTGCTTGATTATAATTTGATTTTGATAGTGGTGTTTCTACTATCTTGTGACTGCATGGCGGGTGATTCTACCTGTTCCATCTGGTGAGAGAAAAATCTGCAGCTGTTAAAATCATTGAAACCTAAATCTGTCTTCATGGACTAGGAATTGGGGAACTGGACATCCACAGGGATTCTTACTAAAAGTGGCTCTTAAATGACTTAGGGTCCATTTGGTTTGCAGGAATAAAGGTCTGGAATCGGAATCGGAATGGACTATTCCGATTCCGACTGTTTGGTTGGATGGAATTGAAATCTCATTCTCATTCCTACTGAAATGGCATTCCCTCATTTGAGGGAATGATCATTCCCTGCCCCTCCTTTGGGAATGAAATCCCATTCCTACTGATTTTAATTTCCATTCTCATTCCTGTCTGAACCAAACAGACTGGGAATGGATCATTCGGTTTCGATTCCGACTATAAAACGGACCCTTAGTCATTACTAAAATGATTGCTGATTAATGAATAATCTAGGTCATACAGATGATGTTATTCAAATACTCTTGATACTAGAATCTTATGGCTACTCAACTTATTGTGGGATTTCTGTTTTTTTTTTTTTTTTATTTCACTTCATAAGTAGGATTTCTGTTTTCTGAAGTGAACGTGCAACAACGCCTTCTGCTGGTCTACATTATAGATGTTTTAGAATAAGAAACCTTAACTGGCTCTTTGATTAGTTGCAGATTTGAAAGTGGTCCACAAATGATTTGTATGGGTAAGAAACAACCCATGGACACAATATTCTTGCAACATTCTAGAGAAGAAAGGGCAAGTTATTAGTGGTATTGTTATGCAAATACTCTTTGCAAGGTGATGAGTTCCTTTGCATGACTCCAATAATGTAGAAAATGTTTAGTCCCTTTGCCATGGTTGCTTTGTTCGTAAGCAAAGTGCTGCTCATCCATTTTCTTCAATTTATTAATTTTATTGGCAATTTCAATGTGCCGGAAAGGTATGGCACCCAAAATAGTTCAACCAAACAGAAACACGTGTGAATTTGGATGAATACGTCGATTTGTTATCAGTTTTTTACTTTTTTAGATACCATACCTGGGACTCTTCCTTTTTTTTACTTTTTCTTTTCCTTTTTGGGATGAAGCATTCCACCGCTCCAACTCAATTTGATACTTCCCGTGCTTCTTTTTTCATACCAGTCTGAAATTTTGAATTTCATCTGCTTAACATGCTTATATTTTGCTTTTTATCAGGAACAACAGATTAGGGGCAGGAAATCCAAAATGAGCTGCGCTGGACATTGCCTCCCCATGCACAAACAAATGTGTGCACATGTTCTATACATCTTGCTTCAGGATATCTGGTATGTTTGCTGAAAGACAGCAGAATCAACTTCATGGATGTCACTCAGTTTTTGAATTAAAAACAAACAATCTTCCATGATTGCTGGTATGTTTGGGCAGAAGCTTAACTTTATTCAAGGAAGTAGCAACTTGTCTTTGATTAAAAACAAACAATCTTCCATTATAACCCGGACAGAGATTATTTTCCGACTTTGAATCACTCCATTTCTTTCTGGCGCTTCCAAAACGTTGTATTTGAGAACATCAAATACAGTGTGAAGGGCATGATTGTTAGCACTAAGCAGTATGCAGTAGGCTTTGAAGGATCCTTCGCCAAAACTTTGCACCATTTACAACACATTTTATTTTCTTGATATCGCCTTTTGTCAAGGTTTGCCTTGCATGTGAAATTCGGCTTCGCCCTCCCCATATCATGATTCCTAAAAGCCAACGCCTATGAAACACAGAATACCAAACGAATCTCATCTAGGTTAAAGCCTAAAACTTAACGTGCTCAGATGATTCTAATCATCCCCTTTACCCCGGAAATTTCATTCTGACTCGGTTCAGGTCCATAAGATCAAGCCGGTAAAAATCAATCTAGAATCTACATTTGTCCCATGGAAGCAAAATGCGGGGGCACATGGAATAGTTTTTCAACCCTTTTGGATTTGAACCACTTGTAGTTCAAAAATGAATCCGGATTAGCTGTGCTTGATGGCCGTGTTAGGGGCCTATTTAATCAATAATAACGCCCCACGTCAGCTGTGCATGCCAAGTAAGAGATTGTAGTGGTTGTGGGGCACACTTGATGGCTGACCTGCTTCTGAATTTTTTTTGACAGGCAATGTGGATCTGTTTACCAAGGAACATGAAGAAAGCCCACAGTACCACCATTAAGTAATATTTCAGAGATTGAAACGAGAGCACAAGGAAACCACTTTCTTTTTCTCTTGCCCGATTTACCATATATGATGAATGTAATAACTGTACGGTACAGAATTGAGAAAGGGTTGTATATTCTCTATGCATTAGTGACAGGACTCCTCCAACTTTGGAAACAAACTCCATCTCTGAAAAATCTAGTCCAATAGACTGATAGAATGAACCTCCCGACTAGGACAATGCTGAATCCTCGAAACAATCAGCTAAAGACCTAATATCCCAAGTACACTGTTTCTTCAATCATCTGATTTGCTCATTTCGAAATAAAATCTCTTTTAGTACACTGTTTCTCCGAGGGGACCAACTGCTCCTACAAATTCTTTCAAACTCGCTTCAAAACTTTGGTTGCTACAAAAATTTAAGCTTCGCTGCCGCAATTGCAGGGACGACTATGAGTAGCTATGCAGCACTATCGACAGAGAATGTAGGCCAAGTATTGACATATTCTCCAGGTAAAAGTTAATTTACAGCTTCGAAGAAAAGAACTTGAGGTTGTAAATGCCCTCTTTCACACATGGTAAGAACATCGTGCCAACTGCCAATTACCTACATGAATTTAACTCAATCATACAACATAGCTCAGGGGCATAATTGATTGGAAGAAATAATAATGCTTCATGAGTTCTACCTTGACAGTTTTGTCATCATACATAACCCATCGTTCAAGCTCATGACTGTAGGCAAAACAGTGATAATGTTGCCCATAATAGCAAACCTACAAATTACAGCAACAACAATCGGGGAACAGAAAGACAAGTTCAATTGATTAAATTCAAAATATATAGAAATAACAAAGCACAGAGCAAGAGTAAGGTTAAACAGTTTGCTACGTCTTTACTTTCAGAGGTCATAACAGTTGGGAATTGGGATGTCAAAGATGTAGTCCAGTAATGGTGTTTAAGTGAACTCTAAGCTCCTATTGATTTCAACATGCACAAGGATTCCAACAGTTAAATGGTGGGATGGGATTGGTAGCATCTAATTGGGTTAGGGTCGGTTTCATGTTGCAGAACACCAAACGATGTTGGTTTCAGTTTTTTCTAGATTTCAATTTTCAAGTTTCTTCACACCTTTTTTGATAGGTAAATTTTACCGTTTTTTCCCTATTAGTTTTAGTTTTTTTTTTTTTTTCATTCATTCATGTTGCAGAATGCCCAAAGGAAATGCTCCTGATAATCTATTTGGAGAAAAATCATAAGGCAGGACCACAAGATGGAAATGCTCCTCATAATTACCTAAGTTTTCATTTCAGAATTTAGAACTAGAGACATGCACCTAATGGCTAAAACACATCTTTGTTTGTTGACTGCAACACACAAAAGAAATTCAAACTCATCTTAACCAATGGCTGAAATTAACTTTAGTGTCCAAACTTACCACTGAAACTAGGGAATGTCGGTTCCCTGGATCCAGGCCTCGGTACAAGATGCCAATATCTAACTCAGTGGTAAGAGCTGCCAATGTCGCAGATATGTCATCTGCATTTTCACAGGTATTCTGCCAACCTAGAACTGCAAGATGCAAACAAGACATTTGCATATTTCCAAGCAAGAAAACCATCACCTACCATGAAGAAAATAGGCATGTTTCCCAAAACATGACTATTACCTGTTGTAAAAACATGTGGAGGGCTTGAAAGAATATGATGGATATAGTTGAGTTTACCACAGCCACCTGCCTCTGGGTCACAAGCTAACTGGTGATTCATCTCTACAAACTTCAGAAGCTCGTCAAAAGAGCTATCTGCACACAAAATCTGGGGAATATGGTATTGTGTGGCTCACTGTTAAATAGGCTTAAAACATGGCAATTTTCCAAAACATGAATCGTAATCACTTTCAAGTTTGAAGTGAAACTTTTCAAAATTCAAGGATATCAAATGAACATGCCTTCATTGTTCGAAGTGCACTGGCATTGATGTTGTGAAAAAAGGATGTGTACTTTAACTGTCTGGACTCCACACCGCAGCTGTAGCAGTTCATTCGTTCAAAAATGTCCATCCCAAAAAGTGTATGCACTATACAAGCATTGTTTACACAATCCCAAGAGCCCAAGCAATTGCTTTCCTCTGATTCAGCATCATGAACACCTGAACCAGAAGTAAATGACTGATGAAGGCAGTCAAAGATTACTGCCAACACCTCAGAAGCATCATTCATTTGTCCCTGTCAATTTGAACACATTTTTCAGCAATTATTAAAATAAAAAGCTTTTAACATGTATGAATTTTATGGCTTTTAAGCAAAGGTTGATGATGCAAATTGAAGTCAGAATTAGATATACAGCAAGAGATGCCACTATAGTCCTCTGAGAGTTATATATCCTGCAAGAGGAACCACCAAAGTCCCCTGTGGATTTACCTCTTGGAAGAAATTGCTATCGGGATACAAGTTGCTCAGAGCAATCCTCAAACAAGTAGGAGCAACAACTTCTTTTCGTGTATCTGTAGAAGTCATGCTCAAGGCAGTAAAAATATCATATAGTGCACAGACAACACAAGGATCACCGACATGCACATGGACTGATTCTGATCTCTTCAAGAATTCATATCTAAACCGCCTTAAATGCCATAAAGACTGTATTTTTCACAGAAAGAGTAACCATCTCAGGCTGTAGGGATAAAAATGCAGAAGAGAAACAAATTTACTCTCACATGCAATAGAAATGAAAAGTGGCTATTAACAATCTAAAGCTAACCTGTATAATTACATTTAAAAAGCAATTGTATTCACCAACTTCATTTTTCAGCCCTGTTCCAAACACATCAATTCCATTTATGTTCTCAACCATGACTGCATCAGGTGAAGCTCCATAATCACCTGCTTCTGGAGAAGTCCTTTGAGGCACCCTTTGCCTTGGAACTGGTGGTGAACCTTTATGTGCTTGGAATGTGTCTGGAAATAAAATAATGAGAATACAAGATATTAATTTTGACTTCACGGAACAAGAAGTGACGACACAAGTACTCAGTGAACATCAAACATATCATGTTCTTTTATTTGAGTTTGAAGATTGAACAGTTGGAAAAGTTAACCAGAAAAAAAAGAACTAAACAGTTTAATACAACTAATTACATGTACAAACCAAATGCAGCAGCAAGGGTGACTAATATTTTTCTCAGTCAGATGCTACTTTTTTGTATCAAAAGGAGGGAGGAATCTCTTTCCTCTGTAATTGTACAGAGGACCAAGCTATAAGTAGTTTTTTATCTTCCAATTCAAATATCAATTTTTCACTGATAATCCCATTTAAGAAGTTTTCTCCACATGCTACACAGTTTTTCTTCTTACACAATTGACCAGGTAAGAGCTAGTCAGTTTTATTTTCCTATAGCTGACTAACCACATGTACTTGAGAAACACACACACACACAGTGACACTGAGCTGGAAAACAAAGGAAACTTTATACATCCCAAGGGTTCTATTCAGCTAGATACAAAAATATTGCAGTTCTCAAAAAAAGTATTGTATGGAGTGTTCTTGAATAATTTGTGAGAAGCCACCCTAGAGTAAATTCTTCCCCAAAACTTTTAGTACTGAATCATCCAAATTGTACTTGTCCTCAAAAGGGCCTATTGTTCCTCTCTGTCCACAGCACTGCTGGTGGAATTACTCCCTAGGGGGCTCACGGTTCGTTTAACCGAACTGTGGGCCTTTTTTGTGAACCGAACTGGTAGTACCAGTTTTTGGAAAACCGGTAGCCGGAACCAAACCGAAACTAGTCGGTTAACCGGTTGACCGGTTCGGTTCATCGGTTTTTCAGTTTTTTTGACTTTATAATATTTATTATAAAAATATATAAATATATAATAAAAAATTATAAATATATAAAATATTATATTTTAAATAATAACTAATATATAATATATTATAAATATATTTATATATAATGTGTATTTATTAATTTATAATATATAAAATATATATAATATACATAAATATATAGAAAATATATAGAAAAACATGTATATCGATCAGTTCGGTTAACTACCGATTTTTTTAATTGGTTAATTGAAACCGAACCGGTACCTTCAGTTTTTTAAAAACACCGAACTGACTAGTTCAGTTAACCGATTTTTCGGTTAGGTTTTGGTCGGTTTGGTTTTTCGGTTTTTTTTGCTCATCCCTATTACTCCCCAGATGGCTCTTCCTTTTTTAGATAAGCCAGCTAGATTCCAGCTCCAAAGTAACTCCAAAAGACCTTTTGGGAAGCACAAGGACACCTCGAAGCATCTCAAAGCCTTCAACCAAAGCTCCCTTGCAAACTTGCAATGTAGAAAGAAATGTTCCATGTCTTCACTTGAAGTTACTGCAGTTAGTATAACTTCTGGGTACAAAACAAAACAGAAATCAAAGAAGAAGAAGAGAGAAGAAGAGAAGAGAAGAGGAAGAAAGAAAGGAGAAGAGAGAGACAGAGGAAGAGCAAGAGAGTGATGGGCTAAAAATCACTTACTGCCGCTCAAGGCTGTATTATTTATATGTTCAACATAACATTAGGTAAAAGGACAAAAATGCCCTGCTACCTACAATAGTACAAGTAAGCAAGCATAAATGCAAGAAAT
>NW_010729075.1:2328060-2388200 GCF_000365185.1 Nelumbo nucifera
CGAACTGAAAGAGTTAACTTGACTTCTCCCAGTCGGCCAGTAAGTATTTATATTATTATTAAAACATAACTGAAAAGACCTATGTGCCCTTACTTAAGTTAAGAGCACTTGTTCCAACACAACATTACADATCAGCAACATTAATCAAGATATAAAGACAGAAATACCCCTATGCTAACAGTCCTCAAGCTTGAACATCACATTCTTAATAGTCCCCATGAAAGAGAATAGGTTCATGGATGATTTCGTCATGTGTAAGATTGGAATAGAGAACATTAGTTTGTCCTTGCTTTTCCAGGCGGTTATGTATATTCAGGTCACTCTTTAGCCTATTTTGTATGTTTGGTCTTTTATACCAGGATTTTGCATTGTAGCAATACTGTCTCTTTTCTTGTATCAATTCTTTCTCTGCAGTTTCATGTGTTATTTATCAAAAGAAAATTAAAAAAAACAAAGAACAAAGGCCATTACCCAATTTTTGTCCCAGCAATCTGGGGTCTTTGGAAGTGTGGACTGGATACAGATGTAACATTTGTCATTTGCTGTTTATCAAATGAAAGACAAAATTGATCGAGTTTTTCTTTAAATCGTGTCTTTCACACATTTAGAGATGTAGATCAATATTAACAGAATACATGGTACCCAAAAATTTTGATGGCAATATACTCCACTGAGGCAAGGAAAGAGAGACGAGAGAACATATCTACAACAACAAACATGGTTGTACTTACTGTTTCCATCATGAAGATTATCCTGAACCCTGACTTGTGTTTTGGTGCAGCTCCCAGTTTGCAAACTCAATACTTCATTATTTTCTTTCCCAAATGGCAAACCTCGATGATTTCCACCCAACATTTTGGTAGAACTACTACGCCGTTTACCTTGCCTCCCTGTCCATTGATCAGAAGGCAATGAACAATTGCCTTGAATTCCTAGGTCAGGTAAGCCTGCAAAAAATAGATAATAGAGGAAACATCTTATCAACAAGGAACCAAATCAAAATATGCACTAAAATTTAACCAGTTCCAGTAAAAAGTGGAGCTTGATTAAAGGAGTGCTAACCTTGACTAACTTGGCTATGAGAATAATTATGTGTTTTTTTAGTCTTTTGGTCCCTAGAGTTGGTTGAAGGTTTGCCAGGCACCACATTTCCCTCAGTATTTGTTGTAGGCATTCTTGATAAATCGATTAGCACCCCAGATGCCAATGAATCCTGATCAGTACAATGCTCATGAAGCTCCTCTTGATAACTAATTGAAATCCTCTCATGTTCATTCAGTTTCATGTCATGCCTAGAGTGTTTTGTGGAGTTATCCAATTCAGCAGTTTGGTCTTCCATATGGACATTAATTTGAGAATAAGAACCACCAGAGTCTAACCCATTCCAGCTAGCTGAAGAGCCATGATTGCTAGGCAAAGACACTGGCTTACAAGATCTCAGCTGCCCATGCACATCTCTAGCATCAGGATTGCACTTTGAGCCTAGAACTGATAATCCCTCTGTTACATTATCTAGAGTTATCCCATTAGCCTCCCTATGTTGCTCTGCAAGGTGCTTCTGTTTTGCCTCATTCTCAATTCGCCTTTGATACTCCAATGTTTCTTCTAGCTTTCTTTCCTCGGCTTCAAGCTCTATCTTATGTCGAAAGTCCTCTTCCTGTTGTTGCAGAACATCACAGCTTATAGAACCAACAGCCACGGAATCAAGATGGTTTTTGTCCAATAAAACTGAAGAGTAACTGCAGCATAACATTAATTTCAATTTATGCATAAATATGGTGGATGGTACGATTTATCAAAAAAAAAAATGTTGGATGGTACTAATAAAAAGCAGAAAAAAGATCAAATATGTTCAATAGTTCACATGCATGTGTCAAGCAAGAGAACAAGAAGGGCATACGTCTGTTCCTCAGATTCCTGACAGAGAATCTGCTCACTAACACCAGCAGCCTGCAAAACTCTAAAAATATTAGCCCTACTTAATAGAATTTGTATGCAACATAACTATGGCTCTAATGAAAGAAACAGAACCAGACCCGACACAGTTAAAACCTTTAAATCCTTTGCTTTTCTGTAATCCTTGTTCTTTTTCCTATCTTTCGATTTCTCCTGTATCTGTTTCAAATGATCACCTCCTCTACTAGCACTATTCTTGGCATCAAGTGCAAGTTCAGCTAAAAATGCTTCTCTTGCAGCATCAGACTTTTCCATAGCATCTTTATCAACCAGATTCTCTAAGTATGCCTGGAGAAGAGAGATAACAATGAAGTATAAAAGTCACTTATGCAATGATGGGGAATATAACCTTAAATCCTTAAAATACAGACCCGCATGAATGACTTTAAAAGAGGTAACATAATTGCCCGGTAGTCATGAGCCAATAAGGGCCCCAGCTTAAGCTCCAACTGTTGCATGCCACTGACATTCCGCATAATTCTTGCATCAGTTTTACTGAGCTGCAAGACCAATATGGTCATATATAAGGGAAGCTGGGAAGGGAAACCATATTAATACTTCTGTTTTAAACATACAACAAGAAACCAGAACCAACAGACTTACCTCCACAGATAACTGATCTTTCTGTTTCTGGATTGTCACTTCTATGCATGTGTCTGCCTGATGCAGGTAGTCCTGCATTCGCCAAACATCATCTTCACCATAGTCCAAGTCACATAAACGAGAAGTCATACCATTCATAGGTTCATCATACCCAAACTGATTAGCATTCAGACTCTTTGCTTCTTTAAGAATATTGGATATTGCATCCAACTCAAACCTACTGCTGATGAACATAACATCATTGTCCATCTCAACAAGTTCTTCTTGCCGCTTCCTCAGGACTGTTTCATAACTTTGAGTGACAAGTTCTGTGACATGTTCCCTTCTCTTAAGTTCATTAAGACAGAGGCTCTCAACTGCCTGTAATGCTTCCTCATAGCTCAAATGCTCACATTTCCTATCACATAAGCTCTGTAGGAGGTAGAATTCCTTCTCGAGCATCTGGAGAACTTCCATTCCTTTACGTGTTTTCTCTTCTCTCAGATGTGTCCATGATGACAGTTGCTCCCCACTTGATGGACCTGTAAACATCCAGGACAACAGAGCATCATTCTCAGGCAGTACCCCGTTCTCATGATCAACAAGAACAGAATTTGTTGCAGAACCATCATCCGCATGAGCACTATCATAGGTAAGTGGAGTAAGTGTCCCCCGTAGTAAACGCTCATCCAAAAGGAGACAAGAGGAATCATTAGTAAAAACAATCCTCTCTTTGATTTTGAAACCTGGAGAAACAGTATGTGCATCATTTGTAGAGGTGCTCTTCTCAGAATATCTGCCTAAACCACATGAATGAGAAATCTCCTGCAAGAATTTGATGATTTTTCTAAGCTGGGAGGCCCCTAAGAAGCATATGCACAATGGTGTTTGGTCCAAACCATGGTTCAGAAGTTGTGAACCTGAAGCAAGACTCTGAAGTTCATTCATTGTGTATTGAATTACCTTGTTAAGATGGCTCACAGCAAGACACTTATGTCTCAGAAGCAATTGGAGCATGCCACGGATTCTTTCTAGGAGCTTTGCACGCTCAGAATCATCTGACAATGGCCAAATCTGGGCACGGTAACATCCCCTTGATAACCGGTTCCCACTATATTCCCTCGACTGGAAATCAGAAATGTAATCATGGCTTGTGTTTTCCAGAGCATTTTCATTGCCAATATCCCCTGCTTTGAACTCTTCATCCAGTGGTTGTACCTTACCCTCATCGGGGGAAGAATCCGATGGATCTTTGGAGCACCAATCATCAACTAGAAATTCTTCCTTATTCTTGTCCCTGTGGTTCCTGATATCAGATTCATTGAAGAGCTTAGGAGATTGGCATCTCAACTGATTTTCAAGCATACTTAGTGCAGCAGAAGCATCGACAGGTTTCCATGAACCATTAACAAGCATCTCTGCCCAATCAGTATCAACTTCTTGAGGCAAGACTGACTGCAATTTTGGAGATAAGTTTCCCATGTGCTCCCGCACAATATGCTGCATGTATGAACCGCAATCAGTAAATTTCTCGTTGCAACGGCAGCACAACCAAAACTTCCATGTTTTATGGGACTCCGCAAAAGATAGAGCTTCTGATAAGACCTCCGTCGCTAAGCCATCCTTAGATGAACTGAAATGAGCCTTGAGATCGTGAACACTTACTTCAAGCAAGCTTTGCTTCTTATCAAGACTCATAGAATTCCAATAAGATCGAACCTGATCCATTCTGTCAACCGAAGAGGCAACTTTCCGTACATTTGCATACTTGCGACGCTCTCCCACTCGATGTGACCCAGAAGATGACTCCGAAGCTTTCTCTTCGTCTTTTGGGGATTGGGGAGAACCAGATTTCTGCTGCAATAGCCTGGCAGCAGCAACGCGCACCTCAATCTCCTTCCTTCTTTCTTCAGGCGTCTTCGTCGCCTTCTTGATTTCATTGGGCCGCCTAGTCTGAGCCAGCCTGACCTCCATGGGGTCTTCCGATAGCCTCCTCATCGGAATCAAACGAAACCTCTCCTCCCCAGTCCCACCTCCGAGATTCTTCATCCACGTAGAAATGGAAGCAATGTTGGCTTTCTGGATGAGCGAACGGAGTTCCTGCTGCATATGAGAGATTCGTGCCTCGGGCGTGGACAGCTTCTGCTGGTTCTCATCCTGCAAGCTCTCTATGGCAGGATCGACAGGGTTCTGAATCAAGAACGCTCGCTCACATTCCTGAACAACCTCCTCGTAGCCCTTGCTATCATTGGCTGCCTCATAGAGCAGATTCGCATAGAAGTGGGCGAACTCAATTGAATTGGGAGAGAGCGCAACCGCACGTCGAGCAGACTCAATTGCGTTCCTAAGGTGTCGCTGCTTGGCATTGGGGTCGTCAATCAGGGATGCCACCTTAACACAGACAGTACCCTGGACGCGGTGGAGGAGAGCAGAGCTCTCGTGGCGGAAGCAGGACTCCTTCATCAGTCTCAAAGCCTTGGTGTGGTTTCCCCGCCGAAGAGCAATGAGGGCTCGCTCGCATTCGATCTTGACCGCGGAGTACGACGAAGTATCCGATTGAACAGCAGCTTCGATCTTGCTCTGCTCTTGCCTGGAGTCATCGGAGTGACCAAGATTCGGCGTCTTTTCATATTCGACGGAGCCCAGACCGTCGAGATTATCGGCGGGAACCACCGTAGCAAGAGCAGAAGGTCTAGAGCGGGGAGCAACATTCCGCTTCTTATGCCCCATTAATCAATTCAGTTTGAACGCATACCAACAACATCAGAAACAGAGGCAACACAGCAGATAGAAAAATGGATAGTTTCTTGAAGAAACTAACGGACAGACAGATTTAAATGGATGGAAACGCATTCAAGAACGATGGATAGAGGAAGAGAAGGTGAAGAACGAAGTTGGAATTCTCGCCTGCAGCGACAGCAATTTACGAGTTCTGATATTTATATCCCAGCAGCAGAAGCAGCAGCTCGCGTGTTATGTTTCTGTCGAGCTCTCATCGTCTGTTCCCACAGAAAATTTTCTGTCCCTCCAATGGCAATCGAACACGTCGTTTTTTTACAAATTGTTTAAAACTCACAATCACTTTTCAACATTTCCAGTAAATATTTATTTTTCAAAATTCACCTTAGTGCACCGTTAATATTTCTTAATAGAAATGTTCATGTAAGCATAAATAATAATTTTTATCATCAAATTACTCTTGAATGGTGAGTTAGAGAAAAAATTGTCTTTTAAGTTTTTAATTTTCTTTTTCTTTTTTTTGCATTTTTAATGTTTTGTTATAATTTTCAATGTTTTTTATAAATTCTGTTTTTTTACATTTTTCTATTTTCTATAATTTATAATTTTTTTTGTATTTTTGTTATTTATTTACAATTTCTTTGTTTTTTTATAATTTTTGGTGTTTTTTCTACAATTTTTATTTTCTGATTTTGTTTTTCAATTTCTATAGTTTCTATAATTTGAAAATATTTTTTTTGTTTGCAATTTCTATAATTTTTTTTATTTTTTATAATTTCTATGTTTTATGTATTTTATATTTGAAAATATTTTTTTGAACTTTTTCCTTTTTTTAATATCTAAATATTAAAATGGTAATATATTAACTGCAGTTAATTTATTTTGTATATATTTTATATTTTTCTGTGAAGGTTAAAATGGTAATATATTAACACCCGTTAGTCTGTTTAATGTCAAGTTAGTGACATGGTGATAAATTAACACAGTGAAAATATTTTTTTGAACTTTTTCCTTTTTTTCATATCTAAATATTAAAATGATAATATATTAACACCTGTTGGTTGTTTAATGTAAGTTAGTGATATAGTGAGTTCTAGATATTTTGAAAAATTGTGACGAATTTAAGAGAAATACTGAAAACTCATACCGAGTTTTTACACAGTTTCCTTTTTGTAAATTTTATAATTAACGGAGTCCATACTTTAACAACAGTCCGGACTCCAAAGACTTGTCAATTTTGGTTAAACAGCCCCCATAGCCAGTAAGAGTGTTCTGAGCTACATCGAACCAATTCAGCATAGTGAGACTCCCAAGACTATCCGACAATTCGCCGTGGAATAGATTGTTGAAGACTTGAAGAGCTCAATCTATTGTGTGCTCTTCAATCCTCCAATGCTCTCCGGTATTTTGTCGGAAAGATGGTTGTTGGAAAGATCGAGATTTTGAGCAAGATGAGATTTCCAAAAGACTGGTATCTCTCTACTGAGATTACATTTAGGAAGCCACTTGGTGAGGTTTCCAATATGCAATGGCAAGGGACCTGGGGTGAAAGGGTTGTAGGTCAGTTCGAATCTAGTGAGCGGGGTGAGATTGGTAAAGAAGGAAGGGACGGCAGTGTCTTCTATAAGAGAGGTGGCTGGAAAACAAGGGAGGAAGAAGAGGAGCAAAACAGGGAAGAGAAGCAAAAGGGAGCGATGATGTGTCATTTTTTAGGAGCAAAGAAAGAGAGATAGAAAGACAGAGAGTATATTAAAGTTTAAATCTAAATGGGATTTAGTTTCTGTGAAAGAAAAGTTCACTGAGAAATAGAGAAAGAGGGTATGGGTTCAGGAAAATGGAAAATCTTCCAATGAGGCAACAAATGATAAAACAGTAGCCGGTTTTCTGCTTCTGCTACTGGGGAATACAGTCCCAGGCTTTGGGCGGAGGGGAGGGCTCGTAAATGAAAAGAGAATAATTGCGTGGGGGATTTGGACTGAGTGAATGCTCTGTTTTTCTCCCTAATGAAAGAAAAGGTCTGAGTGAGAGAGTGAGAGCACGAGAAAATAATGGTTTCAGTGTGGTTAATGAACTACGAAGGTATTCTTTGCCTTGTTGTTTTTGCTGATTTTTTATTAGTATTTTTTTGGATAATTGACAGGGTAGGTAATGAATGGTGAGTTATTTGTAGTCTTTGCCGGGGACATGGTCGAAGATCCACCTACTAGAGTCATACTTGGAATTATATCTGACATAGGATTTACCATGGTCATCTTTAAAGCTCCATCTATAAGAATCCGGACCTCTGCTGTTTTTTAAACGCTACTCTATTTTAAATTAATAGTGGAACTGAACATCAACGATTGAGTGAGAGAGGGGAAGGGGGAGATGGCGGAGAGAGATGAAAACGAAAATGAAAAAGAGTGAAAATGAATGAGGAATGGAGTTGGGCGCCTAAATCAAAATAAAAAAGAAGTTTGGAGCCCAGGCTAAGATTCTGTCCCTAGGAGACAGACGATGAGAGCTCGTGTCTGTCTATCGTTCTCGCTCTCACGGTCTCACCTAAAAACAGGTCAGACGGTGAGATTGAGAAGTTTCTTTATTCTCCGGTTGAAGATGATTTTGTTTTTTTTTTTGGTATGTAAGATGATTCAGAATCAACTCTCTCTCTCTCATTTCACCCCACTGTCCTTCGTATAGGATACAAGACACAATAGACAAGCAAGAACCCGAGTTCATGTCTGCGCCTCACAAGGGAAACATCTCCCGATGATAGTACCAATCTCTTATCGGGAGATGTTCCTAATACATTGGCGGGGATGTGCCTTGTGGGACACGTCCCAGATCTAAACTCCAAGAATCGACGTCAATTGATGAATGAAGTAGCCTAAACGGTCCATGGGTCGTCCAGATTTCTTTTTGTAGAAATCCATCATTCCATCTAATATAAAAAAAAAAGAGAAGTACGGATAGGATCATTGCAGATTTCTGAATCTCACTGCAGAATTATTAACTTTCAAACTGTCAAACACCCCCGCTTTATGCATCAATGCCCTCCCCTAATTGGCATCAATTCCGAATTGGCACCTATCCAATTATACTTTTGGCTTAAAAATTCTAATCCTGAGCTAAACCATAATTCTCTCAAAAAAATTAAACTGTTTTACACAGTACACCAATACACACTACTACCCGATCCCAATTCCTGAAATATTTTTGCTCTATCGGTTGCATTTGTTTGGAACTCAGAATAATTTACTAATAGAATTCGGGTCAGATTGAGTATTTATTATTAGAAAATTTCTTTTATTTATACTTTTTAGAAGTCATTTTTTTGGTTTTTGAAGTCAATTCAATTGGTCTTGGTAAGAAGAATATTTTGTATTTCTGTAATTCACATGACCAGGAAGAGAGGTTACAAAACACAAACAAATAAATAAATAAATACAATAAATTCACTTGAAAGTCCATCCATATCATGCCCAGCACCCTTGGGGAGAACTTCAAAGTTCTAAAATATTGCATAATACTTTCTACAAAACCAAGTAGTCACAAACTAAGGTTATCAATAACCTCTGATTTAATAAAATGAGCAGTGATGAGATACATGGACTGTGTTACAAGAGTCAGATTCCCAAGAAGAAAATCTTAGATCACTTTTTTATATAAATAAGTAGTTGCCTAAGTGAGAATAGGTCGATACCTAGTCACCTAGCTGACAAGGCATTCTCTCATCACCCAACCTCAACTTAGCATCTTCCTACACATTTTAAATCGTTTTTACATTTATCTTATTTGTTTGAAACCGGTGCAAAGGTGTGGGTTCATCATTAAATGTTCCAATTATCTTATGTTTCAATGTCTTAACTTTGATCAAAAAATTAATTATCAAAAGAACACAAAATTGTATTTAAAAAATAGGTACAATAATACTCTCTTCTCAAAGTGCAAAAGTGTCAAAAAATAAATTTTTACTCTGATAATCATTACTTTTTTATGTATCAAACAAATGCTTGCAAACGCAAACCGGGGTACATAAATACCCTAATTCAGTGTTTGTATTACAAACAAACGGAACCTTATACTCAATTTGAAAGGAGTACAAATGCAAATATGTAGAGTACAAAACCTTATATTTTATATTATTTTGTATGTATTTGTACTGTAAATATTAGCATTTGTATTGTTTCCAAAGTGAGCATTAATTGAAAATAATATGTCCATCAAACAGAGGTGTTAGATATCGATTTGACACTGGAAAACAAAGCAGGGAAGTTCTAGTAGATAAAGCATTCAAACTTTTAAGTAAATACTTAACAAAAATTAATTCATATCCTCCACATCAATGCTTAAAACCTCCAACAAACTGTCAGAGCAATCTAGGTTTCAGAAATGACTGGGCATGAATTGCATGTTGAAGCAACTTGCCTTGATTCTAACAAATTCTGGAAGTATTTGATAAAAGTCAGCAGAGTAACTTCTAGTACTGTCCAACTTCCAAACCTAAAACAAGTCTAAGTGGATCATAGAAGCTTCACTCTCGGGTGGAACGAGTAAAAAAATCTTATTTAAATATTGTTTTGCACCACTTCCATTTTTAAGGATATAGAACAAGGCAAACTATAAACCTCAAAAAAAAAAAAGGGGGCCACTCTATAAACATGGACACCTCTTCTTATCATTCCCAACATACATAAAAGGTGCTTTCAAGAATAAAAACTATGGGGAGCCGTCTCCCCTGGCTCCACCCCATACAGGGTGGTTCCAAATTATATGGCATTCAACAAATTTCTTAGTAGTTATTGTTGTTCATTGAATTTTTTTAATATAACAAAAAAATAATTACAAGTAAAATTATATTTTTGGATTCATGGGGCTATACAACAGGGGTAGTCACTGTTTTCAAAACCGGATCAGATCGGACTAGACGGTCAGACTGGAAAAACTAGGAACCAGTTACCTAATCGGTTCTGTTTTCCTCCAAAACAGCTTTTCCCCCAAAACTGTTGATTTTGGTCAGCAAATCGCTAAATCGGTCAGTTAATCGTTCGAACAGTTTTAACCGTTTTTTAATATTTTTTTTTGTCAGAACGAGCATACCATTCAAGTCGAACGGTCGAACCATTCAAACCGGTAACCAGACCCCTGACCAGTTTGTTTTTAAAAACCATGAGGATAGCCCATCCCCATAGTGGAACTGGATTAGAAAAAGCATAAGCTTTAAAATAGTTGCCAAGGCGTCTAGGCACCCTAGGAGGCTCACTTCGCGTAATCGCAAAGCAATTTTGTACATTGTGTTATAAAATACTTTTATATTCTTGATTTTTTGAGCTTATCTCATTATAAAATAGACATTATTAAACTAAAATATTCATTTTGTATATTTATATACTAATTTCTTTTTATTATTTTTTTATTTGTTAGGATTTAATCAACACAGACATTGCTATTGGTCTATTGAACCCTAAAAGACTTTCAAAACATGAACCAATACTAATTTTCCTAAAACAAAAATAGGGGTTCAGTCGTTATATTTTTTGAATTTTCATTGCTTTATTATTTTTCTTCTCATGAATATATTGATTTTCTATAAACATGAAGTTTATATTTTTCTTATGAAAATTATGAATAATTATTAAGAAAATATGGTTATGGAACCTAGGGAACTACCTTAGATATATATGTTTTTTACTTAAAAAATTCATTGCCTAGGCGCCCCCTATCACCTAGCATCACCTTGACGCCTTTAAAATTATGGCTCTAATGTCCAGTGCTTCATCTCCCTCTATCTCATGCACACAATATATTTGGTGCATTAATAAAGACCATACGCCATAGCTATCTGATTTACAAGCATTTTCTCTACAATTTTGTGGAGTTGTCTAGAATAGTGTATAATTGCCTAAAATATATATAGAGATATATTGACCAATCAAGAGGTTTGTAGGATGGTTTGGGGATTGTAGAGAGGTCCAAGTTGGAAGATGCGAGAGTATTTCAGAAAGAGGTCTAGAAAGTTCCAAATCCACCAATTGTCTAACACATATAGACCGCATGTTGTAACAACCAATCACAATAAATAAGAGGAGCCTCCAATTCACAAGGCACCTCACAAGGGTTGTGCACTTTCCATATTGGTAAATTAGCAATTCACTTATGTACTCTCTCTTTCTCTCCTGAGTTCTCTTAATTTGGACCTTCAAAAAGGTCATAAATACATCAGGTTAGGGTATTGTAGAACTGCTACATGGCAAGATTCAAGGAAGCACTTAAGGGAATTGTAGGATGCCTGAACTAGAGCTAGCAAAAATCTGATGTGGAAAATTATCTCAAAGCAACACATGGAAAATAAACGCAACAATGTCAAACACCCTCAAGGTGATCGCCAAGGGCCATTTGATATGCTCCGAATCCTCTCCAGGCCAGTGAGGAGAGGATCCTTTACTGGTGAATTTAAATAAGTTGGCATGTATCATTGGACCAGCAAAGGATTCTCTCCTCACTGGCCAGTAGAGGATTAAGAGCCCATTTGATAACAGCTGACGTGGCTAAAGTGAATGACTTATTGATTTATCTTTTAGCTAATAAGCTATTCAAGAGGGTGCAAATTCCTCAATGGCTGAAGATGAAGTTGGATTGATTATCATATCTTGAATATTTAATTGTTGATTTATTTTATCCACTAAAGAACAAAGCAATGAGTCATTCAGTTTAGTTTTAGTACATTAGTCATTTCAGCCTTTTCAAAGGGTCCCCTGAGCCCGAGGTATGACCAAAGAATACCTCAAATGTGTTTACCAAGTAGGGACTTCTGGAGCAATCAATTGAAACTTATAAATGCAAAAGGCTGATTGTCAATACAAAAGAACATTGCAGTTGAATTTTTATAACCTCCCGATGTCATACGTAACAAAGCCTGTTAAATATACATATCCAACATATTCATACACCTCAATGCATCCAGTGTGAGCTGTGCAGAAAATTTCGAACCTTTCACCAGTAATCCTTGCAAGAGCACAGACCGTCTTTGAAATGATGGAACCGAATGCGATCTCTCACAATAATCTCCACATTGAAGGCTCTAGAAATCAATTTAGTCACCATGTGACAATCATTACAGACCCGTAGATTTTTAAAAATGCGAATTGGCACTCCTGGTCTTGATTTAAGTAGCCCAAAAGCTATGGCAAGCCTCTCACTGTGGAGGCGAAGTGAATGTTCTTTTCCATCTTGGAGTTCATCAACCATAGGTGCTTGTGATAAATCAGGCACATAGCCCAGCAACTCTAGCCTCTCTTCAATTACACTCAACACTCGGTAGATCTCTTTGGTATGGGAGTGTGATGTGTCTCCAGCTAGAAATTGATGAATCTGACCTTCTATCTCTATTGAACTGCAACCGGGCTCCTTTATTATACCCTTCTCACTCATTAATTTTCGAACCAAACCAACCTCATTCCAACGGTTTGCTGAAGCATAGACTCTGGACAAGAGCACATAAACTCCACTGCAGATACCACCTTCTGATTCAAGCAAACGATTGGCAACTTCTTCACTCAGCTCAACGCTGGCATTTTTCTTACAACAAGCGTCAAGAAGACTCCTCCAGATTACCACGTCAGGCTTCATGGGCATCTCTGACACAAGCTTCAGAGCTTCATCAATGAGCCCAGCACGAGCGAGGAGATCAACCATGCACCCATAGTGCTCTAATTGAGGTTCAATCTCATACTGACTAACCATCAAATTGAAGTATCTGCGGCCCTCACTCACTAGACCCCCATGATTACACGCACTCAGAGCGCCGACGAATGTAATCGAATTGGGCATAAGCCTACCCATCCTGCACATGGAAGCAAAGGATTCTAGAGCCGCCTCCACCCGCCCGTGCATGGCGAATCCTAAAATCATAGAATTCCAAGAAGTCACGTCTCGTGTGCGCATTCTCTCAAAGACTTGACGAGCCATGTCTAAACACCCACATTTGCAATACATATCCAATAGTGAATTATTCATTAAAACATCGTTAGCTACATCGTCACTGAAATTTTTTAACACATAAAAATGAGCCCACATCCCTAAAGACAAAGCCCCCAAGCCACCACAAGCGCATATGACACTCTGCATTGTATAGCCATCGGGTTGATACAAACTCTGCACCTCGGAAAATAGTTGCAAGGCAGTAACGAAGTCACCAAACTGAACATACCCATCTATTATAACATTCCACGAGACCAAACTTCTAGAATGCATTCTTTCGAACACCTTCCTAGCCAGATCCAAACATCCACAAGATGCATAGAAATGAATGAGACTGTTATTAACGTAGGTATCAGAGTCGAACCCAAGTTTCAAAATCTGAGCGTGTATCTGTTTGCCTTCGTATATAGCTACCAAGAACGCGCAGGCCTTGAGAACAAATGGGAAGGTATGTTTGTCCTGTGCAACACGTCCTTCCTCCAGCATTCTGCGATAGAGTAGGATGGACTGGTCCTTACGATCGACGCTCCACGCGTATGCCCTGATAAGTGTATTCCATATGAATGAATTGGGGCTCTCAATTTGATCGAAAAACCGAGATGCGTATTCAATATCAGAGAAGGCAGAGAAATGTAGAATTCGACTGTACAAGAAGAGTGTCTCTGGCTGACTGGCCGAAGTAGTCCGCAGTGTCTGAGCGTGGATCTGTTTGAGCTGTGAAATGCTCTTGCAATCTCTTACAAGGGTCAGGAGATGGTGGCATCGATTGCTGCTACTGTTGTTGACAGTGAGTAGATGAGAGGAAGGGTTTGCTGTCAGCGCCAGAACCATAACGAACAACGATATATGGTGGGCAAATGCCTGTGGACAGACAACGAGATAAGAAGAAGACGAAGAATGTACTCAACATTTTGCATATCCCTAAGTAAAGGCCTAAAACATTCGTTTTAGCTACAAGGTCCCTCTTTTTTATCGTTCAGTTAAAATTTAACATCATTCTTCGAGAAAAAAAGGTTTTCATTTGTTAATTCCCGGGCTGAGTTGATCAATCGGTTAATTGACCACGGTCCCTTGCTTGTATACCTTATAATAGGTTGCATGGTGAATTAAATTTTCAAAAAGCTAATCGATACCCTTAGCTCTGTTTGGAAGAAGTACAAATACAAATATATATTGTGTAAATATATATAAAATAATATAAAATACAAGGCTTTTCAATCTACAAGTTTGTGTTTATATTCCTTCCAAATTGAGCCTAATAATGGTCTCCCCCTCCCGCCTCTCTCTTTACCCAAATGTCACCAAATTAGATGGAAAGGGGGCGATTATTTCAGACAAAGATTCGACCTTCAAAAGAAAAGGGAATCGAAAAGCCTCTGGTGAAATCATGCGCTTATATTTTCGACATTCAAGTCAATAATGGGGCTGTTTGGTAAGTCTTTTTGGGAATATCTTCTAGTAATTTTTGACAGTCAAAAGACACATTGAGCTTTTGCATAAAGATCAGAGCAGTTCGAAACTAGTTTGGCTATCATGCATCTTTTCGTGTCTTTCCACGCGAGAATAAAGCGAGAAAAACGCGAAAAGCTCTATTTAGAGCTTTCCAAAATCAGTCCAAAATTGACTTCTCACATCTTTTTGGTGCATCGGCTTTCGACGATTATATATATTACAAACCAAATAGAAAAAGACTATGGTGTGGTCTGTCCGGCTTGTAAACAGCCAAAAAACTGCACAAAAAGACACACCAAACAGGTCTAAGATGGGGTACGAGCTGTCCAATGTGATTTAAAGGCAAAAATGTGTCTTAATCCCTTTGGGTTTCAAAGATTAGTCAATTACCTTTATGGGACACTTGTTCGAGAACAGTGACACTTCTCAATACATGTGGGAAGAGCCTAGGTTACGGGAGATGTGCCCAATACTTGGAAGGATGTGCGTGTGAGATTGGAGTGAGGCGCCTTTTGTGAGTAGCAGATTCGTCCATGTGTCAGGATTCCATTGATGTCTAGTTCGACCCGCATCAATAACGTTAGAACTGTACTTACTCAAAAGGGTAGAAAAACCACCAATCTACTTGGGTCTTCCCTCTTCAGTAGACAAGACCAAATGCAACACCTTCAATTACCTGGTTGAAAGGGTTGAGAAAAAAACAAGTGGTTGGGCTACCATCCCCTTTTACAGCATGTCCTGTCTTCTCTTTTCCATCAAAACCTATGAAAGCCCTCAAATGGGCCCATAGAGTTTTCTGGTGGGGATCTTCAAAAAAAGAATGAAAGAAAAAAAACCTTTAGATTAATTATAACCAATTTAACAAGAACGAGCCAAGTGGAGGGTTAGGATTCAAAGATTCAACAGTGTTTAATAGAGCTCTTCTTTCTAAACTTGCTTGGAGGTTAGTTGTGGATTCTACAAATTTGTTGGCAAAGTAATAAGAGCAAAATACGTAAGAAATACTTGTTTTCTTTCATCAAACCTAAGCTCTCATGGCTCTTGGGGATGGAAAAGTCTTTTAGCTGGTAGAGTTGTTCTCCTTGAAGGAATCTGTTGTGGAGTTGGAAATGGTGAAAAGTTAGATATTTGGAACTCCCCTTGGATTTCAAGGTTGAGTAGATACAAAATCTATGGCCCTAAACCAAACAATGCAAAGTTGTTCAAAGTTTGTGACTTAATAGATCCAAACTAGGTGGTTGATTAATAAGTTAATAGAGGAAAATTTCATGCCACCAATTACAAAGCAAATTCTAAGTATTAGGTTGCTTCTCATGGATGGGAGGATAAACTCTTTTGGAACCCACAGCCACAACGTAAATTTACTGCTAAAACAACCTACTTTCTAGCCAAAAAGGTTATACATGATTTGGAAGGCTCAAGTAGTAATCTATATAAGTATATTAAGTTGAAATGTATACCAAGGGCAGTATGAGGATGCAAGAAATGGAATTTAATATTAACTTTTTGCCTTTTTTTTAGAAATTAAAAGAATGTCACATAAAGACAAACCCCCTTATGTGGTTCACTTATAATTGCCCCTATATTATTCGAAAATTATATGACCATCACATATAAGACAAACCTTCCAACTTGTAATTGCCTCTATAATATTCGAAAATTACAAAACTACGACATATAAGACAAATATTCCAATTTAATTGACTCTAAGGCATTAAAAAATTATAGGAACACCACATATAAGACAAATTTACTCTTTTTACAGCAATGCCTCTATAATATTCAAAAATTATAGCAATGTCATATATAATTATTTACAATTATGCCATCCTACAAAATAAAATGGCACCCATCTTCTCTCTCACTTAATTCTCTTTCTCCTCTTATTCTTCATATCAACTTTTATTTATTCATTTATTTTTTTTATTATTATCTATGCATTTGTTTATTTAATAAAATTAAATAAATTATTTATAAATCAATAAAATAAAAGAGATTTGACATTGAGAGAAAGATTTTAATAGACATGTATTTATTTATTTTACTAAATTATTTATTTTTTTATTATTATCTAATCATTTATTTATTTAATCAAATTAAATAAATTATTTATAAATCAATAAAATAAATTAGATTTTGACCTTGAAAGAAAGATTTTAATAGATATTTATTTTTTTATTTTTTTATTATTATCTAAGCATTTATTTAGTTAATAAAAGTAAATAAATTATTTATAAATCAGTAAAATAAAGGAGATTTGACATTGAGATAAATATTTTAATAGACATTTATTCATTTATTTTGAAATAATTTACTAACAAATTATTCTCTCCGCTTGAGCCCAATATTTAGGTAGGGTTGTTAATAGGTCGGGTCCAACCCAATGGACCTGAATTGATTGGGCTGGTTCTAGTTCTGGGAACTGAAACCAATGGGTCTATTCCAACTCGGGTCCCAATTACTATTGATTTGGGACCCAATATATAATGTATAATATATTAAATAAATAAATTATATATATACTATACATATAGTATATATAGAATATTTAATATATATTATGGAAAAGTACGGACAAGCCCAATGCAGATTTCTGAATTCCACTACATATCTATAAACATTCAAAATGTCAAATACCCCCACTCTATGCACCAATGCCAGCTTGTGAATTGGAGTCAATTCCAAACTAGCACCTACCCCAATTGTACTTGGGCCTAAAAATTCTGACCCTGGGCTGAACTGTCATTCTCCCTATATATTATACATAAATATTTATTTTTTATTTATTATAATCGGGTCTGTCAAGTTAGACTTGATTGTCTCGAGAACCAATCGGTTTGGTTCCGATCCAAATATTATAGACCCTATCGGGTTCAGGTCTAGATCTGGATCCTCAACATTTCATGTTGGGTCGATTCTAGTTCCAACCGGTTCCGACCTAGACCCAACCTGTTAACAGTTCTATATTTGGAGCTATCAATAGGTAGGTTTGAGCCTAATATTTATGAGGGGGGCCAAAATGTAAGTGGAATAGGGGGCCATGGCTTCCTTGGGTCCCCTTGGCTCCACCCCTAGGGTTGGGAGACCTATTCACAGTTCACGTCAGGATGTGACCTTTGCCTTTATATCAATCAAACATATTCAAGTCCAAGTTTGAATATGACGAGACCATCAGGCCTAGATCTTGAGCCCAAGCCCGACCCCCATATAAAGCCCAAAGCTCGACCAAGAAATTGAGAAAAAAGATTTGTATTATTTATTTAACAACAAAATTGATTTATTTATATCAAATTGACTTCAAAAGTGAAAATTTTAATTATTTGTTTATTGTTTTATTTTATTAAATTAAATATATTATTATCCATAATTTTTATCTATTTAATTGAACATGCACCCAATATTTAGGGTTGCCAACAGGTCGGGTTTGGTTCTAGATAACTTGGATAAGTCATGTCCTAATAATAAATAAATACTTACTTATTTATTTTATTACAATAAATAATTGATTTATTTATTTTACAAAATTAAGTAAATTATTATCCATTGATTTTTATTTATTTAATTTACTAAATTATTCAATTAGTTAATAATTTATTGTACTAACAAATTATTTCTCTTTCTCCCCGAGCCTAAAAATTTAGGGCTATCAATAGGTTAGGTCTATGTTGGGTAGGGACGAATAGGAATTTATGAGGGGGGGCTAAAATCTAAGTGGATTGGGGGGGGGGGTAATTTAGGGCTATTAATAAGTTAGGTTTGGGTTGGGTAAGAGAAGAGCTAGGAATTTTTTATGAGGGGTGCCAAAATCTAAGTGGATTGAAGGGTAGGGGGAATAAATATGGATGGTCATTGGGGTGGGGAGTGGGGGAGTGGGATAATATACATGAAGAGTGGGGATTTGTTGGGCCATAGGGGGGACATGGCTCCTTGGGGTCCCCATGTCTCTGCCCCAGGGTTGGGATTAAACCTATTCATAGGCCACACTAGGCTTTGCCTTTATACCAACGGAACATATTCAGGCCCAAATCTGAGCATGACCAGACCATCGGGCCTAGATCTTAAGCCCAAGCTCGATCCCCATATAAAGCCCAAAGCCCAGCCAGGAAATTGAGAAAAAAAGATTTGTATTCTTTATTTAACAACAAAATTGATTTATTTATATTAATTAAATTGACTTTAAAACTGAAATTTTTATTTATTTATTGTTTTATTTTATTAAATTAAATATATTATTATCCATAAAATTTCTACTTATTTTAAGTAAGTTTTATTTCTAAAAAATATTTATTAAAAATTTTACTTTTTGCAAATTCATTTTTTCCTATACAATAAATTAGCTTTTACAACGCAGCCCCTCCGTTAATATGGATAAAGACAAAAAGCTTTGGAGTACAATTTGGTCTATTCCTGTACAACCCAAGATCAGAACACACCTATGGAAATGTTATATTGATGTTGTTCCTGTTAAAACCAGACTAAAGGAAAGACATATTCTTAATAATGCTACATGTGATTTGTGTGAATTGCATGATGAAACTTTAGCTCACTCCTTATTGTTCCACGACTTTGTACGTGCAGTTTGGTTTAGTAGTGGTCAAGGTGCAAGATTGTCCACTATTAACATGAATATGTCCTTTTAACTGCTGGTTTAAAAATTGGGTTGACCAATGCAATAACCACATGTCTGTGAAAGCTGATTTGCAAATGTTCCCTGCTCTCCTTTTATGGAATATTGATTAGCCAGAAAGGCAGAAACAATTAGTGTTTCAATGCTGAAAAATCTGATCTAACTAAACTCTTATACATGGTCTGCAGGATCTTGGGAGGAACAGAAGAGGAATCTGAGGGTGGAGTAGCTATGGTCAGCTATGGTCCTTTGCAAGCCTCTTCCCTAGCTCACTCAGAGGCTTTAGCCATTAATCTTGCAAAGAGTCAAGGTTTCTCTCAAGTAGCTAGAGATTGAAAGTGACCGAAAACAGGTGATCCTCTCCATTTTGAAGAAGGGTGTTGACTGTCCTAAGGATTGTAAGTTCAGTTTAAAGGACATCTTGCTTCTTAGCTAAAGGTTTGGATGCTTCCTTTACCCGGGTCAGTAGGGAAGCAAAGAAAGTTGTCCACAGAGTGGCGCATCATGCAAGGCCTTTTTGAGCCGAGTCCAGATTACTCACCCACAGTTAGGGGTGGTCACAAATCGAGCTCATTACGAGTTATTCGAGCTCAGTTCGTGAAAATCTCGGTTTGATTCAGTTTCAATCGAGCTTCGAATCAAGTTTAAGTCCAATTTATTGGCTCGATTAATAAATAAGTTGAGCTCGAATATATATATATATATATAGATATATATAGATATATTATAATTCTTAATTTTTAAAATATTAAATAAAAATATTTTTTATATATAATTTTTTATTTTTATAAAATGTTTTTTTTTCAAATCGAACTCGAGCCGAGCCGAGCTCGAGTTCAAGGTTCTAGCTCAAACTGAGCTTGATTGTACTACCTTGGCAAGCCAAGCTCGAGCTTCATACTATTTAGCTCAGCTCGGCTCGAATCCACCCCTACCCACGCCTACCCACATAATATCACAGCCACACATGAGAAACACCTTATCTTCTTACATGTTAAGGCTCAGTTTGGAAAAAAAGTATAAATGCAAATATATAGAATGCAAAACCTTATATTTTGTAATATTTTGTATGTATTTACACTATATATTTGCTTCAAACTAAGCCTAATATGCATGGGGAAATGTTCCCAAATCCCAATGTACGAAGGTATAATATTTATTTTTGTGGGTAGGCATGGATAGAGTTCTTGTGAATAGAAGATCTGTAGTCTTTAATTTTGAGTTAGGGTCTTCCATTAATAGTAATGCTCCAGCGTGGTTGTCCGAGTTCGTGGCAGTACAGAACTCTGTTCTCACCTGGTCCAGTTCTGTTGTTGCATTGTCTTTTGGTGCTGTTGTGTTTTTGTTTTTCTATGTTCTAATGGGGGCTGTATTTTCTTGTTTTGTTTAATTGATTAACACTTAAGACTGCATTTGGAAAAAATGCAAATGGAGTGTAAATCCCAATTTAGGGTAAATTGGCATTCTGGTTCACTTTTGCCTGTCTTTAGTAGTATTATATTTTTGCATTGACAAATGACAGATCAATGCATATTTATATTGATAATAAGATATAAAAATACATCAATAAAAAATAAGTAAATTTGCATTCAAGTGGGCTTTTAATAAAAACAAAACAAAAAAAAACAAAAAACTTAAAAAATATATGCTTTATTGAAATTCATATTTGCATCCATTATAGCTAAAAGCCTATTTGATAAAAAAATAAATTTATCAATGCAAAACTAACATAACTTTACAATTTATATGAACTCTTTTATACTCTACATATTTACATCTTTTCCAAACACAATTTCAATAAGTTAAAACGAACGGGGCCTTATAAAATATACATGTGAGAGCCTTCACAAATCACAATATACATTTTCTAATATTTCTCTTGCTTTCTCACCTGCAACATAGTAGGAAAGGTTGGTAAGAGTGGAAGGGTTGGAGATGCCAAGCGTCAACCCCTCTCCAACTGGGTCCACTTGAAAATGAAACCCTGAATTCCGGGTGATTAAGTCACTTTAAAAAAGGTTATTAATACTAAAAAGGAGTTGATAATTCAATCTGGCTTCCAGGTCCAAAGTAACAACAGAAGAGACTTTTGGCCACTTGACGTCTTTATTTGTTTAATGATCTCTTGGGCGCTTGAGGGGACGATGCAACGGTTGTTGCAGTTGCAAGCAGACCAACTCGCCGCAGTCATCATCATCTCGTTCTCGTGTTCATCGCCAACATTAAGAACAAATAAATAGGTTTTTGAGAGGCTCGCTGCTCGCCATGGGCCCATGGCATAGAGTTGTGCTGCATGGGGAGGAGGGTTTCATCATTACTGCCTAGCTAGCTGCCCTCACATGGACACGGGCACGGGCATGGATCATGGAGGGTTAATTGATCGATATCCTAATGCTTGTATTTTATTTATCGGTAGAATTAAGAAATGCAATAATTATAATCGTTTATAATGATGAAATTCTATATGAACTAACAGTGAAATAATGTCTAATTCTTTGCGGAAGTTTTAAAAAATAAATTTTATAAATGATTAACATACACATAAACCAAGATTAATTTTTTTCAATTTTGATTTATATTAAAAGCAAAAAAGAGAAAATACTAAAATAACACCTATTTAACACTCTCAATAAACGTTTATTGAATAAACATAAACAAAATCAAACATCCTGGAATATTTCCTCTGAATTATATATATGCCATAAGATATTCTAGATGTGTAGTTGGATGCCATGTATTATACAGTACACAGATTTTGCTTGTATGATATCTGGGCTTCCTTAAATGCCCTTATGATTCCAGAAGTCAACGGGTTGGGCTGAGAAATTCCTATTTAAACCCAACCCGGGTAAATAAATATAGGTATCATTTCCGTTTTATCTAAAATCGTTTTTTGGTCAAAAATCATTGATTTAGTCAATAAATTATTAATTCGGACAATTGAATCATTAATCTATCATTCAAATAATGGTTTTTAGCCATTTTTTTATTTTTTATTTTTTTGTTATTTTATTTTCCTATCAGAATAAACCATTTATTTGGACTGGACAGTCTGATCATTCAATCTAAAAACGATTTTCTATCCAATTCAGTTTTAAAAACCTTGGTATCAAATATCAACCCTACCCTGCCCCATCTTACATATAATACACATATAACTGAACCAAGCCACTTCTCACCCCTCTCCCTAAATATGATATAACCAATCACTAGGATTATGGAAAAATAATCTTTCCGATACTCGAAAGGCATTGACCAATCACCAACCTTGTGAATTGTGATGAAAATCCACTTACCACTTTTATGATGTCGATATCATGTCAGCATTCTAATCAAACCCATATATGTATACTTTAAAAAATTATTATTTTCTTTATTTTATTAATAACAAGAGTGGAATGGAGTAAATCCAAATCCAATGTGAAATCTGAAATTTCGGACTCAGGTGAGATACTGAATTAACTTTCAATAATCGGACCAGATTTGGGTGTAGCTCTAACTGATCCATATCTGATTACCTGACCCTGATTACAACCCTGACTGGGTTTGGGATAAGCAATCCGTTGACCAAGTGACATGTCAAACGGTTGGACTGTTGGGATCAATGACCGATTAAAAAAAACACTGTTATACATTATTGGGTGGTTTAGGTGACAGGGAAGTTGGATGTCCAAAATTTAGACCATGTATTTATTATATTTATATAATAATAAAGAGCAAGAACAGTAGAACACAAAGCAAATATATAACTAGTTACTTGTTAGGTTATTTTGAGTCATGATTAATGCAAAACCTATCAACTATTAAGGCTGCGTTTGGAAACAATGCAAATAGAGTGTAAATCTTGATTCAGGGTAAATTTACATTATGGTTTATTTTTGCCTGTATTTGGCAACATTACATTTTTATATTGATAAATAATAAACTAATGCATATTTACATTGATAATAAGATATAAAAGTACATCAATAAAAAAGAAGTAAATTTGTATTTAAGTGGGCTTTTGATAAAAAAAAAGTATATGGAATTCGTGTTTGTATCCATTATAGCTAAAAAGTTGTTTGGTAATAAAGTAAATTTGTCAATACAAAACTAACCCAACTTTACAATTTATATGAACCGTTTTACACTCTATATATTTGCATTCACACATATTTGCATCATTTCCAAATGCAGCTTAAACATTAAATAATGGAGATGGAGAGAAGGAAAACTGGTGTAGACTTTAAAAAAAGTGTGCTCTTTTTTTTATGTCTTTGTATTTCCCAATCCAGCCCTCTCTCAGCCAAAAAAATCCAACTATTGAGCTTGATCTACAGTTGTGTACTTAGGAATGCCAATACACTTCAAAATTCCGACACTCCTTAGACTAAGATTGGGAAGAATGCAAATACAAATATATACAATATAAATATAAGGTCTAAAAATACCGTATACAAAGTTTTGCACTAAATGTATTTGTTTATGCATTCTTCCCAAACTGAGCCTTAAGGATCCGATCCAATTATCTTTTTATATTTAGATAATATGTTGATAAATGGATCTTTTTCAACATGATGTCATTGATTATACAATAGAAATATCAAAAAATAAAAAAGGATAAAATGTAACAAACTTACAAACATATAGTAGGTTGCAAAAGATTTTAAGAAACATAAGATATATAGTTTTATATATTTATTATATTAAACAAATACGAGTGAAAAAAAAAAGTCATTGTTAATTATCAATGGAGCAATGGAAAAAAAAATACAGCAAAAATGTAAAGAAAAGGACTTGGTTGGTTATTGGGTTTTTGGGATTTGGATGAATGATTCTTTCAGATACAAAGATATTTTATAGTTAAAAAAAGGGGTTTAATATCTAACATATGACCATGTCATGTGGAAGGTATAATTGCCTGAATGGTTGGGCCCGTGGATTGTTGATTCAAATCATATTACAAAAAACGAAAAAAAAAGGGTCAAGGCCTCAAGGGCCAAAGAGATTAGGGGACCATTTGGTTCGTTTTTTTTTAGAAGATATTATTGTAATTCTAACAGTCAAAAGACGTATTGAGCTTTTGACATAAGATCTGGGCAGCCCGAAGACAGTTTGACAGACGTGCATCTTTCCATGTGTCTGCCCGTGTCTTTCCGTGCAAAATTAAAACGTGAAAGACGCATGAAGCTTCATTTGAAGCTTCCCGAAATGGGCTTCTCGTGTCTTTTTGGCGCACTGTCTTTTTAGCAGCTAGATTTTCTGCAAGTCAAAACGGAAATATACCAAAAATCGGTATTCCCGACTTATAAATAGCCAAAAGACTGTGCGGAAAGATGCGCCAAACGGGCCTTAAATCTTTTAGGCCCTAGCACATTAAAACATTCAATAAATATTTTCATAGTTGTATTAGAAAATTGAGTTGAATTAGGAATCGGAAAATTTACTAAGGGCACATTTAGTTGGCAGTCAGAATTGGAATTGAAATCCATTGGAGTCAGAATTGGAATGATCTATTTCTCCCATATGCTTGATTTGGAAGAATCAAAATTAGAATTAGAATCAGAATCAACCATTATAAATTCTCATTCTCAAAAAAGGGGAACGGTATAATTATTCTCTCAAATTAGAAAATGGCATTCCATCAGAAATGGAAATAAAATTTCTATTGCATCCAACCAAATAGTTGAAATTATAATTGATTAATCCAATTTTAGATCCCTATTCATATGAACCAAACATAACACTAACTCTCTAAAGGCTAAAACGAACCCAAATTCCCAATAGGTTGTGGATTGACAACGGAATTGGACCAACAAACAGTTGAAAAACTTTATGTTTTTATCCGGATTAGCTTGCGTCTGTTTAATAATGCAAATTTGCCCTCATATGATTTGATTAAAATCCGAGCTTAATGAAATAAATATAGTTTTTCCATATAGCTAATTTCATTGCTCTTCTAAATATACCGACATCATCTATATAGGGGCTACTTATTAATAACATCTAAAGTAGTCCAACTGAAAATTTTATTGCTTTGTATTTTAGTGAATAAGTTTTTAAGTAGTTGCGAGCTCTTTAATTGTTGAATCTGAAATTGTGTAGATTATTATATTCTTTAATTTTTACTATTTAATTATTCTATCAACTAAACAGACAAAGCAATAATATTCAGCAAAAATAATATAAAGCAATAAATCTTTCAGTTTCAGCAACTTCAGCCCATAGTGGCAACGGAACGGGGAACCACTCCCCATCCCTGTCTCCGCTATCTCCGCTAGTGGCCTTGTGGGAATGATGTTATCCCCATCCTCGGGGATCTCTACTTCTCATGATTTTTTTATAATATCAGTTATTTTGTTTTTATTTTATTTAAAAATTAAAAATAAAATAGTTAAAAAATTTACATTCTTATTAAAAATTTTTAAATATGTCCAAACATATTCAATCATATTTTTAAAAATATTAATATATATATATTTATATATATGGAATGACCCCAGGACGGGGAGTGCTCTCCCCATCCCCGCCCTCCTTTCTTACTAACGGAGATGAAAATTTCCCCATTCCCGCCCCATTCCAGATAGGTCCCTGTGGGGAACAAAAAATGGGGAAATTGCCATCCCTACTTCAGCCGCTATTAAACAACACCTAACATTGTGTTTGGTAATTGGTAAAATGGCCAACCTGTTGTTATTAGGGGTGCAAGTCAGGCGGGTTGGGCCGGGTTTATGGTCAACCCATGCCTAGCCCTAAAATTTGGGCTTAAGGCCAAAGCCCAGCTCGAGCCCGATTTTCCCAACTTGAGCCCAGTCTGCCCTGTAATTTGATGCACTCAAGTTGGGCTTGGGCCCGGGCCGGGCTCGGGTTGGGGTTGGTCAATAAACCCACTTTAAAATTTTGTATACATACATACATATGCAAACATATACATATATTTATGTATGTATGTAAATATGTATGCAACATTTATATATAAATGTATATAATTGGGCCGGGCTCGGACCAGGTTCGGGCTACCTAAGGGCTAAGCTCGAGTCCAGCCCAAAAAATAAAAAAAGCCCGACCAAGTTGGGTTGGACTGGCTCAGACTCGGCCTGCGCCCGCCCAAGTTGCACCCCTAGCTGTTATTGTAATGGGTAGGAATCTACTACCAACAAAAAAATGCTCCACACTGTAACAACAGGCCACTTCAACGCACATCTGAGCTTACTGCTTAAAAGTTGCTAACCATTAAATTATTTTAATTTTAAATATGGATTGTCTCTTTCGTATAAAAAGAAATAGGGATTGCTCTTTAACGTGACTAGCAATAATGCTTGCAGTAATTCCATTGGAAATTATTGACAGGGTCCAGGTCTATCAATAATTTCTGAAAGATGGTTAGCTAATTGATTAGGGCGCCCCTATTACTTTGACCACTCTTCACTTATGACCTTGGCAACCCCTGCCAAACGATTTCTCTACTGAGTACAACGTGGGTAGTTTTGTCTTTTTGTCACTAGTGCTGCCACGGTGGCAAACATTGGTGAAGTGGTTGCATCATTTTCTGACTTTTAATGAGCCTGCTCCTTTATCACGTCGTCCACTGCCCACCTCATCATCACCTACTTCTTCTTCTCTCTGCGGTTAGACTAGACCAAGTCTCACAATTCCCCAGCCCAACACCAGATAGACACGCACAAGCACGCGAAGAAGGCTGGCTAATTCAGACATCCTTGTCAAACGTTGAAAACGAGAGAAAGTTCAGACGTATAATCATTCTTGACCCGACCCTGTATATATTGTGGATCAGTTGGACAGAATTAAGCCGGAGCGGATAGGGACCCTGGATCCCCCCCCGGAAAGCTGCTATCCACGTTCGACGCCTCGATGCTGGAGTAGCTTATCCACAATCGGTTGGATTCAATCCGACCCGAACATAAAATTGTCTCGGGACCATTTGATCCATATTCACAATCCAATTAAATTGACCCGAGAAATACTGTACCTTACCCATCCATATTTTTTCTAGGAAAACCATCCATAAAATAATGACGCGATGATTAGATAAGCGACATCAATTAAACCAGCAATTCATTGTTCTCCGAACTAATTATCATTTAGGTCAGTTTAGTAAACTTAACAATTCCACATATTGTAATTAGAAATGATTTATTATTTATTATGCGTCTGAACTGTGTGATAAGCCCATAGAGTTTAAAGAGACATTACATAAACTACCTTTCAAACTACTTTTAATTATAACGTTTTTTCAAAAAGCCCTCCTTTTTCATTTTTGCCTTTTTTCAACCCGCGTTTCGTCTCCGCCGGAGAGTGGCTGTGACATGCCGCCAACACCACCCCGACCACAAGAAAAAAGAGAAAGGAAAGAACAGGAGTCGTAATACAGTCGCAAGCCGAAACAACACAATTCTGGCGTGATTTTTCGTGAGCTCTCGATATGGGCAACTGCTTCGCGTGTGTGACAGTAAGAAGTTTGGAAGATGGAAAAACGTCAAAGAAGAAGAAACCAAGAAAGAATGAACGGACAGAAAGAAGACCCAACCCTTTCGCCGAAGACCCGATTCGTTCTCCAGCACCGATCCGTGTCCTAAAAGATTTTGTCCCACTTGGTCACCGCACTCGCATCAGCGACAAGTACGTTCTGGGTCGCGAACTCGGCCGAGGCGAGTTCGGCGTCACCTACCTCTGTACCGATAGAGAAACCAAGGAGACCTTGGCTTGCAAGTCTATCTCCAAGAGAAAGCTAAGAACGGCCGTTGACATCGAAGACGTTCGCCGTGAGGTTGCGATCATGTCCAGCCTCCCTGACCATCCTAACGTGGTAAGGCTTAAAGCTACTTACGAAGACAACGAGGCTATACACCTCGTTATGGAGTTATGCGAGGGTGGTGAGCTCTTCGATCGGATTGTAGCGCGGGGGCACTACAGTGAACGTGCAGCTGCAAATGTGGCTAGGACGATTGCGGAGGTTATAAGGATGTGTCATGAGAACGGAGTGATGCATAGAGACCTCAAGCCCGAGAATTTCCTGTTTGCCAACAAGCGGGAGAACGCTCCGCTTAAAGCAATCGATTTCGGGCTCTCCGTATTCTTTCGCCCTGGTCTGCTATCAATCTTGTGTTTAGATTTATGGCTTTTTTTTTTTCAAATTCTCATTTATTCTTTTAACTTTGGTGAGCAGGGGAACGGTTCTCGGAAATTGTGGGAAGTCCGTACTATATGGCGCCGGAGGTATTGAAGCGCAACTATGGACCAGAAGTTGATATTTGGAGTGCTGGAGTTATCTTGTATATTTTGTTGTGTGGTGTACCTCCGTTTTGGGCTGGTATTGCTTGAAAAGTTGTAAATTTTAGATGACTTTATGCTGTCGGATTGCAGGTTTTTCATGGTCTCTTTTCTCTTTTCCTTACCTTAAATCGTTTGTTGCAGAGACTGAACACGGTGTTGCTCAGGCAATTCTGCGAGGTGTAATTGATTTCAAGAGGGATCCATGGCCGATGGTTTCTGAAAGCGCTAAAAACCTTGTCCTTCAGATGCTGGAGCCAGACCCGAGAAAGCGTCTGACTGTTCAACAGGTGCTTGGTAAGTCAATTTTCAGATTATGGCACTGAGAATCTGGAAGAACTCACGGATGTTGTCTTTCGTACATTTTAGCCCGTCAGAAGCTGCCCCTTTTCTTCATTTTCATTGATCTGCAAATCCTTTGTAACAGTGAAAGTAAATGGCGCATTTTATAGTTCCCTTTAGCGTTGACCTGTAGCTTACCTCAATTGGTGGACCATCTTAAATGAGTTAAATCCAAAATGATCAGATTGACGGGAGACTGAAAATGAGTAGAAGAACATATTGTTTGTTTGGTTCCAATATACGGTCCGGGATTTGGGCTAGTATTTAGGGTTCATGGTCAAGAAAAGAGGCCACCTAGGGGGCAGTAATAGTATCCGGGCCATCCAATTATCAACTTGCTCTCAATCCAAGAGGATTGAACAATAAGTTGGGAATGTACTTCAATTCATCACTTTGCCCATAAACAATGGCTGTTATATTGGTAATTCATCTTATACATGTGCACAAAATGGTTCCTATGCCATCTATGATCCAACCATGTATTTTTATATATGGTGGTATTTTTTACTGCTCTCATTGTTTGAATTCCTAAATTCTCCCTGGAGTTAGTGGGCCATTGGAAAAATTCTGGATTTTCTGTTCAATGGAGTACCTGAAATTGCTTTAGATGATCCAAAAATTTGAAAATTTGCATACTAATGCATATTTAGTGATAATGAAGCTGTTTTTGAAGCTTGTTTCTGTTGGATTTTTAGTAGCTCAATGTCAAGGTTAGACATAATCCCAAAACTGAAAATTGTTTGAAAATTTTAACAACTGAGAAAGTAGTCTAAATTCCTTGTAAAATATGAGCTTCATAACATCATGGTATCCTGGCCAAAGACTTTTTGTATTATTTTAATATTAAAAAAATAAAGAACATTATTTTATATTTTATAGTGCCGTGTACAAAATAGTGAGGTGAGTCTCTATGGGTGCCTTGTCGCCTAGGTGCCCACTTAGGCAACTATGTTTTGGCTATGTTTTAAATTGATATGATGGCAATGGTAAGGGTGTAGATTGATACCCTGGTGAGTCTGAGATTCTGAGCTTGGCTGCGGCTTCTCAGTGTTTTATTAATATTAAGCTCATTCTCACCCAGATCAATCAAAACTCATTAAAATCTGAGGCTGTAGCTCCTTCACAAGAGAGGAAGAGAGAGGGGAGGCAAGGATAATGCCTCAATGTCTATATGGGAAGGAGGGAGGGTTGTCCTGCATCTCCAAGTGTAAATTTTACAAATAAATGATACAAAAAATAAAGAAACTTATGACTACCACTATAAGTAAAAGTTGTTATTGCCAAGTATAAGTTAAAGAACCTAGCACTGGAGGTGTTTTCTTCCAAATGTATGGTTACAACTATACATGGAATCGTGTGGAGAACTTCACTGCTACTTGTGAATTTTGATTATTCTCCTTAAATAAATGACCTTTTTTTTTCCTTCGGCAGAACATTCCTGGCTACAAAATGCAAAGAAAGCCCCAAATGCCCCATTGGGAGATATTGTAAGGACAAGACTTAAACAATTCTCTGTGATGAATAGATTCAAAAAGAAAGCCATGCGGGTTGGTATTTAATATAACTAATAAGTTTCATTGCAATATCAGATTCTGATATTTATCCATATATTGTGTAGCTATGCTAATGCATGAAAATGGTTCTGATGTCCATTCAATACCTTAGGTAATTGCTGAGCACTTATCTGTTGAAGAAGTGGAAGTTATTAGTGATATGTTTAAACTAATGGACACTGATAACAATGGAAAAATAACATATGAGGAATTGAAGGCTGGGCTTCATAAGGTTGGGTCTCAATTGGCTGAACCAGAGATGAAATTGCTCATGGAAGTGGTAAGTTTCTGCTTATTTAACATAGGGTAATAGTAACTCCATTTGCTTTATCTTCTACCTCAACTTCGCCATGCTTGAGTGTCATAGCATGTTAATGTATAGTTTGGGTTTTGGATCTGAAGTTCCAACTGGTTTATTATCTTGTTGAATATTACTCCCCTGGTGGGAATTACCCAGAAAATTTGAGATAAACTACTGGTTAGCTTTGGAAAGAGAATCTTGTAATAGATAGCACTTAAAGTGTCTAGATCTTCAGAATCCAGTGTAAACATCTGATTCAAATTATTGCCAAGATAAGCCAATTTACTAGTTGACTGCTTGTGGGTGGACTGGGGAGGATGAATTGGTATATGTCTTCATCTCTCCCTAGGTAGTTTGTGGTTTGTCAAGATAAGCCAATTTACTAGTTAACTATTGAGAAGACATGTTTTTTACTTCTTTGCTACCAAATTGTCATTTTTGATTCAGGGAAAAAGTGAATCCTGTAATAGATAAGCGCTATGTCATGATTCAACTTATATAGCAAAAGGAACATTAACATGCAGGAAAGTAATTAAACAAAAAAAATGTACCAGTATGGATGTTTTATCTCTGAGACTGACAAATTCATTAGGTCAATATGTTCCAATTTGCATTATTAGATTACACAGATAGTTGGATTATTAGATTATTTATCAAGGAAGAGCTACTTACATTAATTTCAGTTGCCTGGAATTGCTATGCAGAAAATAATTGTTGTACATTCATATAGGTTTTAGTTATGGTAATCCTGATGTAGAAAGTACAACAGGTCGAGTTTCCTACAATTTTAGGCCCTAAGATAAATTGAAGTATGCCAAGGAATGCAGCCCCCTTGGCAACTGAAACTGAAGGCAGGATCTGGGGATGCAAGGTCCATAACACAGTTTAGACCTTAGGGGCACTAAAGCTTGCAATATCTTTCATGCTGAAAAGCTCATGTGCCAGCATCATATGGGTTCTTTGGACCTTGGGGGGGGGGGGGGGGGGATTAAATTACAACTAGTAGAGTCACCAAATAAAAACTATTCTCCAAAACAGTGAGATCATTTAAACTTATCTGCGAAGTGGTATTTGTCTAATAACAGGTTTTGATCCTGTAAATATGCAACATGTGGAACCATTGGTGTCCCAGATTTCCAATTCTGGGCTTTATGACCCCAAAACAGTCCCTATCAAATTTAGGGGTTATGGGGATTTCATCTGAAGCAAATCCTCTTGCTCCTTTAGGTTTGGGGTTCTTAGATTGGTGGGTGCTATGCTCAATAACCATGTAAGAGGGGTATTTGAGAAATGCACTTCACTAGATATTTCTTACTAAGTTAGGGGGGGTATCTTTTATATATTTTGCATAGGGGATCAGATGGTTAAGTGGATAGCCTCATAGCCCAGGTTTTCCTTCTTACAATTGGAGTTCTATATTTACATTCTACAGTTGTAAACTTGTACTTCACATTGTTACTATACATTTGCAGTCTCTATATTAAAAAAGTAAAGGAATTATGGACTTGAAAGAATTTCAGGGGAATATTTAGTTTAAGGAACATAAATAAAAAAAATAATAGAAACCTCTTAACTTGCTTGAAAGTAATTAATAATTCAATTATCTTGGTATAATAAAACCAAATGTTCTTGATTGAAAGGTAATAAAATGAATAAATTAATGTTAAAGAATATGTGAAGCATATCCAAAGTTCCAGTTCAAGGCTATTATTACATTCTTGAGTTTAAGAAAACCACCTGTCATAAAAGAAAACAAGTTCTTGAATCTCTCAATAGCAATTTGAGTATAGTATTGCACATATTTAGAAAAAGGAAACTGCTAGATGAAGAAAATATTTTTTTTTGGTAAAAAAGCTGAAGAAAAATAATAACAAATGATGATGACAGGTAAGAGGTTGGTTATCTAGTGCAATTTTAAGTACTCTGAAGATCTGATGTCATAGTCTCTCACAGAATTTGTAATCCTAAATAGTGCAAAGAAACCAAGCAGAAGTCTGGTAGTAAATGATTTGGATAAGGCTTTGATGATACAGGTGATGATTTGTAAGATAGCTAGGCTCATATAAGTCTCTCATGGAATATGCAATACTAAATAGTGCAGAGCAACCAAGCAGAAGTCTGGTAGTAAATGATTTGGATAAGGCTTAGATGGTACAGGTGATGATTTGTATGATAGCTAAGCTCATATAAGTAGCTGGTGTGGCACGTTTCCCACACTTCCAAAAAAATGGTGCATTTTCTTCATTTATTGATGTATCACATTATATACCACATTAGCATCTTCAAATTTAACAGCTATCCATATCCCTAACCTTGTAAACTTTTTTTTTTCAATGACGTATTTCATTTTTCTAGTGTTATCTTGATCAAGCCAAGTTGCTAGATAGTAGTGTTCAACTGGGTTTGATGAAGTCCATCCAACAAAGTTGATGCACTATTCACACATAGCTGGACGCCATCATCCAACACCCCCTCCGCCAAGAAAAAGAAAACACTTATCAAAAGATTAAAGGTTCATAAAGTTTTGAAGATTACATTAAGTGGATGGATCTGACCTGGGACAGGTGGACAAGTGTCAGATGTATGGTAGTTCAGATAGAGTCGAACCATGATTTTCTCTGGTCTCATCATCTAATCCTTGTCCCAACTATATATAGTTGACTACATGAATCCCATTTCACCATTCCATCCTGTTCAGTGCCGAGATCAAATCACTCCCCCACAATGTCCCACAGCACATCCCCGCCGTGTATTGGAAACATCTCTCGATGATGACATCATCATTTTTGGTATATCATCAGGAGATGTTCCCAATACACAGCAGGGATGTGCTGTGGGATGTTGGGGGGGGGGGGAGGGGGGGGCTGATTTGAACTCTTCAGTGCCATATCCATCATTGAATTATGGGCGCAGGTGTAGTGCATTGCTTCTGGGGAACACCCTAGCATGAGCATAAAAGGATAAATCAGGATTTGTGATCATGAGAGTTTGGCAGAAGTTTTATTGCTGGCTGCCAACCTGATGCAACCCTCCTCCTTTATCTGTGCTTGGGACTGGCAGTGTAAGACAAGCTCATACTAGCAGAGCTGTGATTTGCTCTGGTCTAGGTGCTGAAATTTCATTGCTCTCCGCAGTTTGTGGTCCTGAAATTATCCAGTCAAGGAGCTTATAGTGCTAGGATCCAGTTTGTGTATCACTGAATATAGTGATTTATGCATTTGAAGTTACTCTCCATCATATTAATGATGTAGTATTAAAATAATTACTTCTATTCAGGCTGATGTTGATGGGAATGGCACATTGGACTATGGAGAGTTTGTTGCAGTGACAATTCACTTACAGAGAATGGAGAATGATGAGCACTTTCGCAGAGCATTTGTGTTCTTTGATAGAGATGGAAGCGGGTATATTGAAGTGGATGAGTTACGGGAAGCCTTGAGTGATGAATCTGGCCAAGCAGATGCTGAAGTGTTGAATGACATCATTCATGAGGTTGACACAGACAAGGTTTCAACTTTCTTGCCTTGCATCTTCTTCTTTATTATCCTCTCCCTTTTGGGGTGCATACCTCTCTGATCTTGTAATAAATATTAATCTTTTACTAGTTTCCTTGGTGTCATATATTCAGGATGGAAGAATCAGTTATGAGGAATTTGTTGCAATGATGAAAACTGGAACTGATTGGAGAAAGATGTCAAGACATTATTCAAGAGAGAGGTTCAAGAGTTTGAGTATGGACTTGATGAAGGATGGGTCATTGAAATTTGGTGATGAGTTGGATGATCAAGGCACTGTAGTTGGAACGAAGGGCACATGATCATTTATATTTCTTTGTTCTGCTGAATATTCTGTTGCCACCATTCCAAACCAAAGCCAGATTCTTTTTATTCATGTTTAGCACATGGGAAGCCATCGGAAATTGAGGGGTCGGTGACTGGTTTTGGTTTTATTGCTGAATTTTGCTTGCTCTTTTGGCTGCACGAGGCAGATAGCCCAAGGGCCGAGGCCTTAGAACTGGCTTGAGTTGTCGGGTATTCCAAGGGATTGAAGCGTCTTGGTGACAGTTTCTTTGTCATTTTTGTCAAATTTGTGTAAATTTGCCTTACTATGTTTGATTTGCCTATACATCTGTAGTATTTCTGTTTTTCTTTCTTGTGCAGACATGAATTGGAGCTGTTCAGTGACACTGTGAGCATCATATAGTATCAATTTATTTCAGTCTACATTGTCAGGGCAATTCATCATTGCGCTGGCCTTCAAAACTCCGGGACTGATACCTGTTATATAAAACTATAGCTCTTTTGTTCTTTGGAGTGTGGACGGAATGGAATAAACCACCTGACTAATTACAGTAAACATGGTTAAACCAAAAGATAGAGAGGCATTGCAATTTTGTAGTTTGTAGGATCCACAGACAAAATTTGTACTTTTTCTCATTTGCGGTCATTGGTAGTAGGGGTGTGAGCATGGGTCTATTCAGTTCAGTTCCAAGGCAGAACCCAAAATGGTAAAACCTCTGTAGCTTGTAGTTGTAGGGGGTTGGTTCTGGGTTTTAGGTTTTGGGAATTAGAACCTATCTTGTCAGGATCAATTCTAGGGTCTACCCATAGAACCTGTTCTTTCTTTAAAAAAAGAGGCTTGTCTTTAAAAAAATAAGCATTCCATAACATATCAATCAAATTAGATAGTAATATATGTTACTGAGTTTAATATAGTACTTCATGTTATGTTTTTAACATTAACAGTTAAATATGATATAATCATATTGTCAAAAGTTGTATCATTGATTTACTATCAATATATATGGTTGATTAGAAATCACAAGCATAATAATAATAATATAGTTCAAAACTTATCATTATAATTTAAATTTTGTAAATATTACTTTTTGGTTCAATGGTCAAGTGAGACCATGGTCCTTGTAATGATGAGTACTTGGATTCAAATTTGCATATCCTCAAAGTATTTTGGGATTTATTTTAAGACAAGGCTCCACCAAGGCAAAATAAGGCCAGTTCTTTGAGTTGATTTGGGTAAGGTAACCCCATATCCTAGAATTGGCTTAGGTGGGGGCTGGTTCCAAGAATTTGGAACTGTACCCTACCTGGTAACAGATTGGGTATGGTTGGTTTGAGGCCGACTCAAGGCTGATTCTATTTGGTTCCGGGTAGAACTACCTATTTTCTCACCCCTAACTGCATAACTAGTAGAGAAAATTTTGCATTCCAAAAACTGATGCAAAATTTACACCACCTTTCTTTTACCTCAATTCTCTCTCATATAAAGTGGGGATCATGTCATATTGCTTCCGACCTCATTCAAAGAAATAATCCTCATCTTACCTCCATTCACTTTCATATAAGGTGGGGTCAACATCATTTTACTTCTCACAAACAAACAAAACAGTCAAATCTAAAGCCAAAGCAGACCAGAATTTGCATTTAGCATGTTTGCACTCGTGCATTTATACCAATGTAATTGAAATTTGCATTGCATACAAACTTGGCATTGGAGAAGAATGCCAATACAAATATATTCAGTGCAAAACCTTGTATATGATATTTCTAAACTTTGTATTTGCACTCTTACCAAACTAAGCTTAAGTTCTCTCAACTGTAGTATGAACAAAAAAATATGACTCTTAAAAACTTTATTACTTGAAGCAAAAGCTAAACAATGAGAGTGGCAAGTGATGTAACAAAGGAGAGAAAATAAATTGAATGGAATAAATCTTCATTGTCCTAAGTTCAAAGCTTTGTAATCCTAGGGAAGAAATGAACTAGGTTTGAGTTGGGTTTGGTCCATTCTAAACTGTTTTATATTTATAATGACTAGTGTAAAGGCACCTGCTATACACGTATACAAGTAGATGGTAAAGTTATAAGATGACAATATGGCCCCATTCGCTTTTCGGGAAGTTACTTATCCAGAATGCATTTACCCATGTTCTTTTATTTTTTAGGTAAATAAGACAATGGCCATTTTAACAAAAAAAAATGATTATTAAAATGAACAATTTTGTCCCGTCCAAGTGTTGGAAACTTTCTCCTATGAAATGGGCAGGAAAAATAAATTAAAAAAAAAAGAATATAGATATCTTGATCAGTTGGAATTAGAATCCTATTGACCGATTCCCCCCACCCCCTCCCCATCTCTCAAAATCCAAAAAAAAAAACAAACAGGCTCTATATAATAAAATTTCCCATTGCCATCAAAGTTAGCGTGGTTATGGGTATGGTGGATGCGGAAAAAATGTGGGAAGACCAAACAGGCTTTGGATCAAGAATAATAATCACTAGCCCAGTCCGAGAAAAATAAACACCCATGGCTCTATCTTCTTCTTCTTCTTCTAAAACGCCTATGAGATCTAAATGAACATGTAAGCTTCACTAAACAACTCAGGAATTCCACGTGGCAAATTATTCTGGTGCTCAAAATGATTTTCCTCATTCCTATATTTATGTTTGGAAAAAGATTTCTGCCAAAAAGGTCTTGCGTTATATGTAAGTTTTATATTATAAAATTAAGATATTGAACGGCTAATATTAATTGTGAAACCCACATGGCCACATATATGAAGATTGGTCACACAGCTGATGCCCACTATAAGGTCTAACATGTGGTCAATCCGGTCAGCCACATCCGTCCCGGTGGTAAAAATAGGTGACTTTAATAAGCTTCCTCCTTCATAGAGATGCAAATGGATCGGGTTGGATTCGGATATACCGATCCAATCCGATGATCTGATGGATCTTATGAAGATCGATTCAAATCTGAAACCATTAAGGATGTCAGATATTTGAATATAATTCGATCCAATTTAATTATCTATAGTTCTATAGAATTAAACAATTTATTACAGACAAAAAATAGAATAGTTTATAAAAAAAAAACACAAACATTTTTTCAAATCATTTTTAATAGCCTAAATCTCTCGGTACTCTTAAGCTTGCTCCCTCTCCCTAATAAAATTCTTTCTAGCTCCCTTCAATTTCCTCCCCTTCCACCCTCTCATCTCCTCCTCTCTACAATAATCTTAGGTTTGATATATTATCTTCTCCCCATCCCTCTTAAGTCTTAACTAGGTGTGTAACTTGAACATGTTGGATTGGGTTTAACCGTTTAGGGCCACCCCAGGTGGTAAAATCCTTTGACCTGGACGTTGGACCTGAGCCCAGCCCAACGAACAGTATTAATTGGAGTTGGACAATCCAAGCCCAGCCTAAAATAAATCAACATAACTCAGGTTGGGCTTGAGGCCTTGACGGGAATGGTTGGCTACGGTCTAGTTCAAGTTGATTGACTTTGAATTCCGTTTTATTCGTGTTCTTCGCTTTCATGAGTTTCATCCTTCATTTGAGACTTTGAGCTTCTTTCTAGGCTTAGTGACCATTTGAGAGGTTAAATGCATCCCATTCGAGGTAGGTGGGTGGGATTTGTTTGGCGGAGGTGGATACATTATTAGTTTTGTGATAATTTGGGATGAATTGCTGTAGGCAGCTCGACTGGGAAACACGCTACAGATACTTGGAGCACATGAAATATTGGATGTTCTGGCCAGTATTTTTCAAAAGAGCCCAGCACCTTACTAGGATTCTGTCTATTCCCCAAACGTTTCTTTTTTTCCTCTCTTCTCTAAATTGAAGTCAAGTTGTCATTAGTCATTACCATTTGTTGTCCCTCACGCCAACATGACTCTGAATTTTGTATCCATATGAGATCCTCTCAACGGAATCTATCCTTGGAATCGGAGCTGTGGCGTTACGCATGCCGAAGCCTGAATCAATTTTGGGGACAATTTTTTCGAGATAAAGTTCATGGTTGAAGAAGAAGATAACGAAGGTTTTGAATTTTGGTTAAAAAATTCTACACTTCTTTATTTTATCAATGATTTTAGTATCGGTTGTTCTGTCCCTTTCTTGGAATTTTCAAGAACACTGATATGTATAGGCAGGGCTGCTGCAGGGGTGCAAGTTGGGCGAGTTGGGTCGGGGTGAAGGTCAGCCCAAGCCAACCGCAAAAGTGCATATCTCGGGCTTGGACCAGGCCCAATCCGAGGTTAAATCCAAACTTAGTAACCTGGGTTCAATCTAAGTTTAACCCAATACAATTCAGGTTGGGCTCGATCTTGGGCTAGGCCAGGGCTTGGGTGAGTTGATTGGGTTTAAAAGAATTTATGCATAGAATTTTTATTAAAATCCAATTTAAGAATGAATTGATTCAAATTATGTAGAAGTTTCGTTTATAAATATGCATATGCATGCTTTATATATATATACACATATATACATAGGGCAGACTCGAACTATCTGAAGCCTCAACCCAAACCCAATCTAAATTTAAATCAAGCCTAAATTTTCTGGCCCAGGTTCAACCCGTATAAAAAACTTGGGTTGGACCTTATTAGCCAAGGGCAAAGAGTAGAAAAAATGAACATAACGACAAAGCACAGTCAGAGTCGTCGTTTCTGAAATAACCTCTCAAGTCTCAATTCTCAACCCATCTTTTGTGTTTCTACAGGACTCCATGGCTGCTAGGCCGGCTGTGCCTATTGTGCTGTTGAATTTTCGTTTAGTTTTCTTGTCAAGAAGGCTCTCTGAAGTGGTGAATTGGCCATGGAGAGAATAATGCTGATTATTTCATTACAGTTATCATTGGATTTTTGTTTCCCGCCAACCTGATGATGCGCATTTTGGCAGTTCCCCGGCTGGCAGGTGACTTGGATGCTTGGCTGAATAATTCTTACCTGGAATATGGCTTGGATGCCTAGCTGAATGGTTCCTATCTGGAATGTGGCTCTGATGCCTAATTGAGTGGTGACGACCTGGAGAGATGGCTCTGTTGCCTATCTGAATGGTTTCTACCTAGAAAGTGGCTCTAACGCCTAATTGAGTGGTGACGACCTGGAGAGATGGCTTTGTTGCCTAGCTGAATGGTGATGAGCTAGAGAGGTGGCTCTGATGCGTCCTGTAAGGACAAAGTGTCAGAGTGCTCGGGTTGCTTTACCCGGGGTGGTCACTCCGATGCTCAAGTTAGCGAATCAAAGATTTTAAGATAGCTAAATGCGAGAGAGTTGGAGAGCTGCGAGAACTAAATTGTGCATCTACCCCCTGAAGTTGTAGGTAAGGCCTTTATATAGGCATTGTTTGGCATGAGCATCACGCAACACGTCAGGGATCTCCGGGAGGACGTGCCTAATTGCTCCGAAGTCCTCGAAGGTAGTCGTGCACGTAGGCCAATCTTTGCGCCTTACTCGGTTTCTCCCAAAACATTCGGTGTGAGAGCGGACGCCAGGTCGGCGCTAGAAGCAGGTCACCAAGTCGGCGGTGGAGGCAGGTCGCCAGGTCGGCAATAGGGACAGGTTGCTAGTTCACCAAGTCGGCAATAGGGGCAGGTCGCTAGTTCACCAGGCTGGCGCTAGGGGCAGGTCGCCAGGTCGGCGCTAGAGGTAGGGCGCCAGGTCGGCGCTAAAGGCAGGTCGCCAGGTCGGCGCTAAAGGCAGGTCGCCATGTCGACGACAATGCCAAGTCGGTAGCTAGGACTCCATCATTTTGGCTAAGGCAAGTTGTCGCCTAGGTGGTTCTGGGTGTCACCCAGTTGTTTCGAGATGCCATGTGTCATGATGTTAGTGGAGGGCCAAATCTGCCCTCATCAATTGCCCCCACTCCCGAGTTGATATCAGCTCAGCGAAGGGAGTAGATTTGTACTTCGTTGTAGGTCCTTAGGTCTGTTACCAACATATTTTGAGGTTGGCTTAGGGGTCCTTGATGCTAAAGGCAGTTTGGCTTCCCCTTGTGATACGTGCGTCGATGTTGGAATTTAAATAGCAGGTCGGTGCCACGGCTGTGCTATATGTCTTTTAAGGTGCTTGTCGTCTACTCCTACGATAAGCCATAAGGATCTCAACCTGCGGGGGCAGCTTTACAAACTGCAAGTTGCCAGCTCGCGTGGGAATGTTGAAAGGTTCAACCCGCAAGGGCAATTGTAGTCAGTTGGCCACCGATTCCTGCGAGAGCCACAAAGGCTTGTCCAGGCTTATTACGTGTGTCGCCAAGTCGGCGGAAGCAGGTCGCCAGTTTGGAGGCAGGTCTCTAGGTCGTCAGGTCATTAGAATTTTGATAGTTTAGTTTTGCTCTCAGCACCTCAGCCTACAGACACCTCGTCACCTCGGCAGGACTGACCTGCGAAAGCGGCTCCACAACCTGCTGGCCATCAAGTCCCACGTAAAGCATGGAGGGCTCGATTTGCGGCGCGACCTCACAGTTTGTTGGCTATCAACTCCCACGGGAACCACAGATGGCTCAACCTGTGGGGTGGCCTTACATTCTATTGATCATCAACTCTCGTAGAGAGCACGTAGAGAGCACGTAGAGCTCAACATATGGAGGTGGCCTCACAGTTAGGGAGATTCTGTCAGGGCAAGACTGCGAGAACTCGTCTGGGCTAATCATTTTTCTTCTGCCCCCCCTAGGGGGTTCTTTCGATCGAGCGTTGTTGTTGTTGCTTGAAGATGTTATTACTTGAGGCTCAGAGAATTGGGTGAGAAAATAGCCTTTTGTAGCGTTTCCCACAAACGACGCCAATTGATGATGCGCATTTTGGAAGCTTCCCGACTAGTAGGTGACTCGAATGTCTGGCTGAATAATTCCTACCTGGAATGTGGCTTGGATGCCTAGCTGAATGGTTCCTACCTGGAATGTGGCTCTAACGCCTAATTGAGTGGTGATGAGCTAGAGAAATGGCTTTGTTGCCTAGCTAAATGGTGATGAGCTAGAGATGTGGCTCTGATGCGATCTGCAAGGACATAGTGTCAGAGTGCCCGGGTTGCTTTACCCGGGGTGGTCATTCCGATGCTCAAGTTAGCGAATCAGAGATTTTAAGATAACTAAATGTGAGAGAGCTGGAGAGCTGCGAGAACTAAATTGTGCATCTACCCCCTAGAGTTGGAGGTAAGGCCTTTATATAGGCATTGTTTGGCGTGAGCATCACGCAACACGTCCGGGATCTCGGAGGTAGTCGTGCATGTAGGCCAATCTTTGCGCCTTATTCGGTTTCTCCCAAAACATTCGATGTGAGAGCTAACTTCCGAGAGACCTTGGAGTGATGGGATGCATGCAAAAATCAATGGCAAACACGTCTCGTAGGCCGCCAGGTCGGCGCTAGAGGCAGGTCGCCAAGTCGGCGATGGAGGCAAGTCACCAGGTCGGCAACAGAGGCAGGTTTCTAGGTCACCAGGTCGACACCAATGGTAGGTCACCAGGTCGGTGCTAGGGGTAGGTCGCCAGGTCGGCGCTAGAGGCAGGTCACCAGGTCGGCACCAGGGGCAGGTCGCCAGGTCGGTGCTAGAGGCAGGTCGGCAGATCGGCGACAGTGCCAAGTCGCTAGCTGGGACTCCATCATTTTGATTAAGGCAAAATGTCGCATAGGTGATTCTAGATGTCACCCAGTTGTTCCTAGATGCCATGTATCATGATATTAGTGGAGGGCCAAATCTTCTCTCTGAAATGGTGAATTGGCCATGGAGAGAATAATGCTGATTATTTCATTCCAGTTATCATTGGATTTCTATTTCCCGGCAACCATTCCAAGGCTGCTATCACCCTTGCATGGGAAGTACAAATAATGGGGAATAATGAGGCAACCATCCATTGAGGATAAGGCAAGGGCGACCTGATTGTAATATCTAAGGAGAAGTATCTATCCTACTTGGTATGTTAGTTGATTCGCTTCAGCAGAGATTGGATTAATCTTGTTAGGCCGCTATCACCAAATTTTGGAAGGGAGAGGGGGAGTATCTAGATACTTTAAACGCGGTTGATAATTATCCGTGGATTTATATTGGACTTGGAAAATTCATGGGTAAAGTTATTGGAAAAAACTCAAAAAGTGTTCTGAAGGTTTGGTAAAAGTTGCTTTCAAGAAATTTAATAATTCTTTCACTTGAATAAATTTGCTTTTAAAAACAAAATAAATAACATTTTTAATTTTAAGTGCCAAAAGCATAACTGCATAAGGCCTAGTGCTATGCCCATGAAAAAAAAGGATTTCACGTGGCGGCTTCTAGTTACATGAGCTGAGAAACCAGGATTAATGTGAAGTTATATATTTGATAAAAATTTGAGGAAGTCATGTCGGCAGTCGAGTAACTTTTCTGAAGCGGTTCAATCAACGCAGTAGCCCTTCCACCCTTACAGCTTATAAGCAATGTTTGATGAATAACATAGAAATCCCAAATTAAGTGTATTTAGCCAAAAAATGGCTTTTCATGAAGCTTTTTGTAGTGCCCGTTTGGGAGGGCAGTAGCTCAGCAGCTTCTGACATTCCAAGGTAAACCCTACATGTACAGGCTTTACTCTATGTTCAATGGAAAATCCAGAGATCCCAAAGCAACTAAACCAACTTAGCTGAATGTTCACTGAACCAGCTTCAGCCACCCCAAAGGGCCCATAAAATTGGGGTTTTGGACTTTAAAATTAGAAATTTTAGAGCCTATCCAAATGAAATCTATAGTGATGGAAAGACTTTATTGATGCAGTAATTGTTTCTGTTTGGAGGAAAAAAAATAGATATATTGATCAACACCCCCCTTAAATGTTTAACATGTAACACACCTGATTTCGATTGAATTTGAACAAAATTCAGGATTTGAGATTTTAAAGTCCAAAAGAATAATGACTCGAATTTACGCCCTTTGCTGTGAGGCTTAAAAGTAATTTGGCTTTAGGTTGTTATATTTGTCCCTTGAAAGCAATTCTTACCAAACACTCAAAATGCTTTTTTTTTTCAGAGTCAAAAGAACAGCTTATAGTGAGTTGATAGGAGTACAAGTAGAGTGCCCAATTCGATGAGTTTACTAAAGGCCCAGGCCTTTGGTCCGCTTGGACCGCTCCCAACGCTCAACCCGTGCCGTCGGTCAAGTTCCAAATCAAACTTTTTTTGTTGAACAAACTAAAAGCTAATAGCTGTGGTTTTCCATCTAAAAATAGCAAATTATAAATCAAACTGATCGTGCTCTAAAACTACTTGATAGAGAATTCATACACACAAACACACAACCAAACGGCTTAACCCGACTTTACCCTATGCCAGGTTGAGTTGGACTAGGGTCGAGAACCTCTTACTAGAGTTAAAGCCATATTGGGCCCAGCCCTGCAATCCACACACACCCCACTTTCCTCTCTGGGGCATTTGGATATGTGTTAGATACAGTGTTGCTATATAAGTATGGAATTCTAGTCAGCTTCTGTTCCGGATAAGGATCAACTCATCTGTAGCTGTAAGTGTATTTGGGCGTTGGAAATCTCATCTATAGATGTCAATTGTTTATCTGGAAACCTGGTAAAGGCCTTTCTAAATATTAGTAAGCATGCACGTACAAAAGCACGTGGCAATTCACTACCAATCTACAAAGTCTATCTGCTTGGTAGGGATGCAAATGGATTGGATCAGATTTAAATCAGGGTATATCTAAATCTGATCCAATACTATTAACAGTAAATCCGATTGCATCTCATAAATATGGATTTGAATACAAATCCAATGAGGAAGTTAGATGTTTGGATATGATTTGTTCCAATTTAATTTAAAAATTAATAAAATATTAAAAGAAAAATATAAATTATAACAATTTAAATAAATAAAAACAAAAAAATACAAGTATCTTTTCAACTATTTTCATCATATATATATTTTTTATAAAAAAAATAAATAATATAACAAATTTACAAAAAAATGTAATATATATATATATATATGGAGTGATCCTAATTTGATATCAACCATTTGCACCCCTACCACTTTGATAGATTCTTCATTTTGTAATATTTTATTTTTTTGGTGTATCCTTTTTTTGTTCATTTATATAAAAAAAAATAAGATTTAAATATAGTGGATTAAATGTGGTTAAAAATAGTAGTTCAATTTACAATTTAAACCTCACAATTAAATAGGGACTAAATTCAAAAATGAGTATTTTAGTCAAAATAAAATTCCACAATATTATTCATATTTTTAATAGTAGTGTAAATATAGAATTATATATGTTTCAATTTTTATTATAGCTTTTTTTTTGTATTTTTGTGTGTAAAACTAATCTTGATATTTGACATTTACTTTTTGTTTAATATGATAAATATATAATGTTATACATGTGTATGAATGCTTTTTTTTGCAAAATGTATGTATTTTTTATTTTTTATATTTATATTTTATTAATTTATTATTTATTTATGACATTAAAGTTTAATACATTTAACCCAAAAGTTGATTTTTGGACTGCATTCCCCCTAAGAAATCTTTTTTGCAGCTCCTCTAAGTCTACTAGTAGCCCCCCCCCCCCTATAAACCACATCTTACCCATAAATTTGGCATAAATCCACGGGTAGGATTCAATCTACCCCTAGGTGGAGCTAGGATTTCCTAGGGGTGAATTGAATCATTAAAACCCCTAAAAATAATTGTTGTTTACTACACTTATTTTTTAATTTGATTATATAAATGTGTCTAATTTTTCTACATTTTTTTTTGTAATTTTTTATTTTTATTTCTATTTTAAAAATTTTATTACCTAACAATGACTTCGTAAATTGATCAATTTGATCCAAATGGTTGAATTGCTTAACTACCACTTGGATAAAGAATGGTTTTGTTTTTAGTCAATTTTAAAATATATGGATTTATACTATTAAAAATATTGACATAGATCTAATTAGTATCATATATTAGTGAAAGATAACTTAAAAGTATAGGATTTAATACCTTAAGTATAAAACTTAATTTGGGGAGATTAAATGAGGTGGAAAATAATAATTAAAGTTACATTTTCAACCCTTATAATTAGAGATGGATTAAATACACAAATATAAGCATTTTAGTAGCCATAAAAGCTGACATTAAAAGTATAATAAAATGACTTTTGTACCATTTCTCAGATAAAGAAATAGAAAGTAATTTTAGTAAAAAAGAAGCTTGCACGCTACATTCACACTTTTATATATAATATAGATTAAAACTACCTGGTTCTATATAAAAATATTACTATGAAAATTCCTATTTATGCATTCTACAGTTGTATCGCCTTGTATTGAATTTGTTTTGATGTACTGTCCATTTGCTGGTTAGACACTTAGACCCATCTGTTTGTCTGATTGTCTGCAGTGAGAGTACTATACTGAATCACTTTATGCCTACTGATAATGAGTCTCTCATGCTGTGATTAGTTTGCTTTCTGTATGAGCAAGCAAAAGATGGTGAATTGATTTATTGGAGTCTCTCTGCCTGTGACGCTGATCAAAGCTCTTCAGGTCAGGGTTGTTTGGACTCTGGAGTGATCCTTTCACAATCTTCTTGGTGATAGTTTTTATTCTAGTAGATGAATTTTTTGGGGTACATCTTTTAATTATGTAAAATCATCTATCTGATAAGGCTAAGTTATTCTAGTAGATGAATTAAGCATTTCTTCTTAATCAAATGCTTCTTTACAAAGAGAGATGGGTAGATGAAAAAAAAAAGTGGCAAGCTAGTGAATGCGCTGAGAAAATATTTGTGTGATTTAAAATGATTTTAAACAATATTTAACTCGTAATGACTTATGACTTGACCAACTTCCCTATGTGAAGTAACACTACACAAAGATGGCGACCTATTCAATTTTAGGTTTCAGACTTTCGGTTTCTGTCCATCTAAAGTAACATAAGCGGTCCAAACAGGCAGGCCCATGTGACTCTCTCATGAACAGCACTTACCATTCCAATCCAATCTAGACCATTGTTTTTCCTTTGGGTGGTGGTGGAGACCATTGTTTTTTTAGTTGTTCACATCCATCAATGGGATTGATACACATTTGGGCCTTTGAAGCACGTCTAAATCATTACAATCTATTCAACCTATATTTTTTTTCTATGCTCAGAACCTAAAAAGAGTCAGCATATAATATAATTAGGTCCTGTGCTAAGTAGGCTCTGGATAATTTTGTCAATTCCAAGTGCTTAACCTGCATATCCCATCTTGGGATTTTTATATGCAAAAATCAGTTAGACTAAATGCTATACTGAATCACTATTTCAATATTCAGTAAATAGATTAACCTTTCATTATAAAAAGAATATATTTATCTGGTGGTCACAAGCATCCAATAAAGTTGATTTTGCCTGATATTTCTCCTATATATATGAAATCTATTAGTATCAAAACAAAATTTCACCAGTTGACTCACAGACTGGCTTGTGTCTTGCTGGAGTAGTTTCCAGTCTCCACCTGCCATCAAATAATGAATTAGTTTGAACTATACCAAGAAAGGGAGATGCAGATGCATGGTTGAGACCATTTAATGGTTCTTAATTTCAACATAACTAGGTGTCGATATCATTAACATTTTTTTAATTAACAAGGATTAAATTAGTGTGAGATAAACGACCTTTTTTATAAGCATTTGCTTGGGTCTCTTTCTTGCTGCAGTCTAGGTGGAAAGTTCTGTTACATCTGTGTATACCACGCCATAAAATAGTGTCAAATGACTGAACTGTATGACTTATTGCTTTGTCTTTTACATGATGTACGGTGAATGAATTAACTCAACTTCAGAGCTTCATCCATCAGGAGGCTGCAGCCTCATAAATATCTCATTCATTAAAAGATAAAGCAACCCTTCGGCCATTATCAAACAGACCCTGGGAGCTCAATATATGCATATGCACAGAAGATGGTTTATGTCAATACTGCAAATTAATATGCCATCTATATCATGTTGAATTTGGGATATAGGCAATCTCTGTCATCCATTTTTTTTTTTGGTTAAAAGATGATGCTAACATTAAGTATTTTTATAAAAGTATTTTTATGAAAGCATTTTTAATAAAGTACTTTTATAAAAATACTTATATGAAATTACGTTTATAAGTTTTTTTATGAAATTACTTTTATAAGAACACATTTATGAAACTACTTTTATAAAGCATTTTTATGGGAATACTTTTACAAAACATCTATACCAACTGGGAAAATTGACCATTGGAATGTTGGGGACCTAGGCTAGTGGTTTATGAATATTGACACAATTTTTTTTTTGAAGAATGAAAATGAGAAATATATGAATATTAATTTCTCATTCTACCTATTTTTACCCATTTTTTTGTCCATTTTAAAATTTTATCTTGAATAGAATGAGAAAGAATGATAATTAAACCGAACATGGCCTTGACCTCTAAGATCAAATTATGTTTATGTTGATGGTTCGTATGATCCAAACACAGCTCAAGCTGCTATTAGAATGCCAGTTCTAATGCTCACCGAATCCAGATGATCACGTTCCAACCCTCTATCAACATAATCTCACACTGTACATCTCATACATGATGGATTGGAACATGGGTGTTAGATCAAGTTGGTAGAGGGCTGGAATATGTTTTGTTGGCAGAAGATATCAACTCATGCTCACCAATAGGTGCTCTTGTGCAACAAGTAAAGGCTCTGCCAAGGGGGCCATCCCCATGTCTTGAAAATTCTCATTAATACTCATTTAATTTTTACCTATATTTTGGTTTCTTTAACCATGTTTTATTAGCTTTTGGTCCCTTTATCCATGTTTATTAGTATAAGATCTATACTGATGCAGAATATATGGTGAAAAAGTTAAATAGCTCAATAGCTCAGGAGGGTGGCTTGATAGGCTGCATATGGCCTATGTTACTCAGGGTTCTCTTAGGATATTTTGATGATCAATATGGTATATTTCATGTAAATAGAAGCCAAAATGTAATTGCACATAATTAATCTAGATTATTAGCATGTCAAAAGGGGAAAAGACTATGAGAAGAATCGTCCAATCCACGCCAACTGGGATATTCAATACCCTTTTTGGTATGAAACAAGTAGCTTTTTTCGCCCAACCCTCCTATCTACTGAAAGTATTGTATGGCTTGGTAATCCATTTGGGCCAAATTAAAGTGGGTGGGTTGTTGATGGTTTACGCATGGGGTTTGGGTCTCAGCCAAAACCCGGATCCTCTTTTTCTCCCTGTGATAAACAAACTGGGTCATTAAATGGGTGTACTTATTGGCTTTCGATCCACATTCATTCAACCCAAATTGGATAAAATTGATGAAAGAAAGAGGGAAAAAAAAAAGAAAAATAAATAAAGCACTTATTCTGGCCCGTGTGTTTTAATGGATTGGTGGTCCTAAAAGCAGCCTTATAAAGGAAATTATACGGAAAAGTTTTATTTTGTTACAAACTTTTCACGTTAGAATATCCTGGTCTCGGATAATCAGATTTCCTATTGCCCACTACTTTTCCATCTTACATAAAATTTTTTCTTTTTCTTGTAAATACGAGTACGTTTGGACAAGTTGCAATTGTGTGGACGAAAATTTGCATTATAAATAAAAGTTTGGTTTCTTATGACTTATCCACTACGTGGGGCCTCCGACAATTAATTTTTTGGACATATTTATTGGAAACCGAACACATGTAAGGGAAATTAGAACCATCCGTTCATTTTCTTTCCCAACTTTTCTACTTCTCTCTCTTTTACTCAAATATTTTAAACCCACTAGCAAAGGTCGAAGAGACGGGTGTCTCTCTCTATATGTCTTAAATGTGTGGTTGGATGGGTTTGAATCTAAACCTTATTTTGTATTAATAATTTTATCAAACTGAGCTTAATGTCAATAGTAAAATTAAATTTATATAACCAATCCCATATAATTGAAATAGTGCTTGGATGATGATAATAATGATGATGAGAGTTCGCCATTTTTGATATTTCTCAATTCCTTCATCTGTTTTTGATCAATACATGGTTTTTAAAATTGGATCAGACCGAATGACCGGACCAAAAAAAGGAATTGGTCTGATAATTGATTTTGTTTTTTTTTCTAAAATCGGATTTTTATCAAAAAATATTGATTTGATCAATAAACTGTTGATCTGGGGGTTAAACTGTTCGAATTATTCAACGATTTTAACTGTTTTTTAATTTTTTTTGTCATAATGGGCCAACTGAAAAGTAGACCCCTGGCTAATTCATTGTTTGAAACGGTTTTAAAAACCTTGATCAATACGTCATTTCTCATCCATACATGAGAAATGTCGATGTACATTATTCTACAAGAGTTCTTCTTCCCTTTTATACTACGATGGATTCTGCATCTCTAAGATGGCAATTGACGACCCTCACTACCTTGTCTGAAAACCCCCACCACATATGTAAACATAAAGCTACCACATCCACGATTTGCGTACTTCAGAAATATTCTTAAGCAGCAGACACTAAAAAAATGCAGACAAAAGGCATCAAATCCTTGCTTAAAAAGCGATTCAAATCACAGTGGTTATTGGAACGATCACATGGGTGCCATGCCATCTACCTCTCATCTTTCAAATGGCCAAAGCCATTCCTATGGTAAATTGCTATGATACCGGAAGGGTATGATACCGATATCATGTATTGTAAAATTTAAAGAGGTCTTAATAGAATTAGAACCATCTAATTTCCATCGATTTGGAATCTTTGATTCTATAACAAGAGAAAGATAAATCCTGATACAACTACTAAATCCAATTTTTTATTATGATACAATACAATATGCTTAAAGAATTAGCATGGCTGCTTTGGATTGGACTTTTAAATAGGGGATCAAGTCAAACAAACCCCACCCGCACCCAGCCACCCACGAAATCAAAATGGTCGGTAAAGAAGTCTTCCTCATCGTCTTGGTCAAATCAATTTTAAGGGTAAATTTTTTAAAATATTCTTATAATTTAATTAATTAATTAACTTTATCCTTATTATTTATATATTGTCTTAAAGCACCTTTATTATTTTTGATAATTGTCTAAAACTTTCTTTGCTATTAATTTTCTCACACTCCATTCATATGTAACGTTACATGATTAATAATCTTTTTAATTCCTAAAATACCCTTCCTCAACCTTGAGACCAACGATAATAAGAAGCCCTACTCCTTTGGATTTGGGCAATGGGCATTTGGCACTTGGCTTCGTAGGAATCCAAAACCCCTCTTCTCTGCTGATCCTTATGTTTCTCTCTTTGGTTTTTTATTAGTTAGGAATTATCATACCTGGTTTGGGGAGGCAAACGATACCAGATGGGTTTCCTTGATAGAGGTTTCAGTAGAGTTCTCTCGACTGTCCCAATTGTTCCGATTCTCGCTTTCCTCTGACTCATCATTTACAATTGATTCTTCAAGTTCCATATATATTCAGAAAATAGACTCTCAAAACTCTCATCTTTATTAAAAAATCCCCATTAACTATGATCTCCTTGTTTCAAACATTTTAAAATTTCCGTAATCCAATATCAAAGTACTATCACCAATAACTCTCGATCAAATTCAATGGGAGAAATGTTTAAATAAGGAAGATTCGAAAATCAAAAGCTCACATCTGAATCATCATAGGTCAAACATGGAGTCTCCACCCTTCTCCATACCAAGATTTCAATCTTCAGCATTTCTTGACTCATAAACAATAAAGTTTCCACCTTTCAGAAATTCTTTATAAAATACAAGGTTTTGTGCTCTACATATTTGCATTTGTATTCCTTCCAAATAGAGCCTTAGGCACACCAAAGACACCCATTACAGCAAATCTATCCACATCATTCATCAACTGAGAAAGAAATAACCCAACGGAGTGAATCTCATCATTTGCTTCAGATGAAGAGAGAGAGTTTGTTCGACCATATTTCCACTTGGGTTTAGAGTATCATCATCATTGGAGCTGCGATCAATTTCCTTTTCATTTCGAATTTTTTTTATCAGTTGGGTTTTATTTTGAAAATTTAAGAATAATGGTGAATAAATTTGACATTTCATTTCTTTCCGTTACCACTTAACAACAATGTCATAAACATAAAGGGTAAAAAAGTAAAAGGTACTTTAAAAATGGGTAAATTTCTTAAATTACCCTTATAGTTTAGCTAATTGACTAAGTGTACCATTATTGTTTGAAAATTGACTAATGCTACGCCTATTATTTATGACAATTGACTAATACTTCCCTTACCGTTAATGTTCTATCATAAATCATTCAAATGTGTATCATGTGACTGTTATAATTTCCAAATATATTCAATTTACCCTTATTATAACTTCCAGCACTGGCACCAACACCAACACCGGTTTTGACGGAATATCTCATTGTCCTCTTTAGCACCGGCTCTGATGCACCGGCGTCGGCATTTATTACTCATAGTTGGAAATGGACAGCTAGTATATCTGGAGGCTTGAAACAAGCATCCACATAAAGGATGGTTTGCTGGTTTAGAACAATGTCTCTGGCACCGGCATCGGCACCATCTAGGTTTGAAAAGAATTTTCAAAATAAAACCCAACTTCGAACCCTCTTGCTTCATGAGATTAGTCGGAAAGTTGTTAGTAGGTTAGGTCGCAGAACCCTGTAAACCTTTAACTGGAAAAAACAAAGATAGAATTCAGAGCACTATCTCTCTTCCTGGAAAAACAAAAACGGAATTCAGTTCATAGGAACTATTGCCGCAGGATAGACCTGTGCAGCTGCGGCGGTTCCAGAGAAGAGAACAAGAGGGGTGCCATTGTTCGGTGGGAATAAGCTACTGTGAGGTCTGACCAACGTTAGTTGTTGCTGTAATGACAATGATGTCGAAGAGAATATAGGCGAGGTCTTCTCTATTCTAAAACTCAAATGAATCAACAGTGATTTGGATTTAGCACCTGAAAAGCGGATGTGGGGAAAGCCAAAGCTAAACCATAAGGTTTACAGGGTTCTGAGAGAGCGCTCTCATTTTACAACCATCTTTATACCATTCTTTTGATTAACTCAAAATTTAATGCACAAGAGAGAGAGCGCTCTGAATTCATCTTTAGACTGTATTTGTTTTTCCAGCTATTGTTGTAAATTTTTGTAAATAGGTTTGAAGGTTTTATTTTGAAAAATTGAAGGAGAATAAAGGGTAAAATGGTATTTTTTGCCTTTTCATTAACATTAAAGAAAGTATTAGTCAAAAAATAGTAAAGATAACATTCCTCAAATTTCAAACAATAAAAGTACACTTAATCAATTAACTAAACCATAAGGTAATTTAAAAAATTTACCCTTAAGAAATATGCAAACAATAATATTCTAGAAAGAAAGAAATGAATGTATATTCTAGAATCTCATCTCATCTTGCTCTTTCAAATAAAAAATTAAAACAGAATCTCATTTCATTTTTATATGTCCAAAAGCGAACTCAGTTCCTGATTAATCCATTGGCTCTTACTGTATTTGCTTTTGCCGTGAGAGGCAGCTCTCGGCCTCTCGCACCACGAAAGCCATGAAAAATATATATAAAAACCAAAAAGAGGTCTTAAAAGACAAGCTAGAGGATAGAGTCGGTCTGTGACTCCGTCTGTTGTTCAACTATTTCGTATGAACCGCTCGGCTCTCCTGTTTATTGTATAACGACCTGCTGGCTCCGCTAACTCATTCTTCTCACTCTGGTCTGACTGTGTTCACGCCTCGTGTATTTTTCTCAGGTGCTGTAGTTTTCGGAGACTAAGAAAGAATAAGAAGGTGAGCGTCTTCGTTAGCGTTCATGGCGGCCACTCTTTCCTACATTGCTGCTACTCTTTATTATTTTAATGTAGAGTCGTTATTTTGACTTAGACCTGGGCAGAGGAGGCAACTCTTGATAAAGATAGTTTTGATTCGATTCGTATTCTGATTCCGAGCTACCGGAGACAGCAATAAACAAAGAAGAGAAGGAACAGGGGTGGCAATAGAGGAGATGGGAGAGGAGGAGGAGGGAACCGTTGGTACAAAGATAAAGATTGGCGTCTGCGTCATGGAAAAGAAGGTGAAATGCGGCTCGGAGGTTCTCTTCCTTTTTCCGCCGAACCTAGATATATGCTTTCCTTTCTCTGTCTCTCTGTTAGCAAGGATGTATCTGTATGCATTTACTGTTGTGCTTCGTTTATATCTTTTACTTGCTGCACATTGATTTTCTCATTGTTTTCTGCCTTGTGGTTTCAGGTGTATTCGGCTCCCATGGAGCAGATTCTGGAGAGGCTAGAGGCGTTTGGTGAATTTGAGGTATCAGTTTGAAACTTTGAATATTGAATTGAACTTCGTTGCTTGTTTTTTTGCGCTTAGTACAATTGATGTGATATTTCCTTCGAACTCTAGTCAATGGCATTAGTGGAATTCTGGATGATTAAATCATGAAAATCCAGATGAGATTGATTCGTTTATGTTGCATTCTAGAATCTTGGATTTTTCATCCTGCTAATGATCAGAGGCTTCATTTCTTTTGTTACTGCTCTCATGTTTTTATCTTTTCATGATGAAATGATCGGAACTGTTTCTTTTGTGTAATTATATATCCCTTCATCTTTATTTATTTACTTTTGTATGTAATGCAGATAATAATTTTTGGTGACCGGACTATCCTTGAGGATCCGGTAGAGAGGTATGCCTGTAATTTACTAACGTCAATGTTTTTTCTTTTTTTTTTTTGATAAATGAAGAATTTATTAGAGAAAGAAAATAGAAGCAACTTTTACAGGAGACACTTGGAGAGGCACGAGATGCGACCTCTCCAACCCTACAAAAACTTAAAAAGATTACAACTGAGCCCAATACAAATGTTCCCTCGTTGCCCCTTGCTTGGCTAAACAGTCAGCCATAGCATTAGCTGATCTCCCTACTCATTGTATTCTAACATACAAGTTTCTCGTCAAACATTTGAATCTTTTAAGTTCATTTCTGAAGCACCAAGCTACAGTCTCTGGATTCTGTAACCACCCCACGACCACCTTAGAATCACCTTCTATTAGTAACTGCTCCACTCCTATCTGTACAGCAAACTGTACCCCTTGTAGTGCAGCTAAAAGTTCTGCCCTCATGGAGTCCCCCTCACCTAAAGGACCCGAAAAAAGAAGAACCACAAAACCACTTCCGTTCCTTATAACCCCTCCCATCCCAGAAGGGCCTGGGTTGCCCAAGCTACTCCCATCAAAATTTAATTTCAGGAAGCCTTCAGGTGGAGGTAACCAGTTCATGTGCAATTTTGTCTTCAATGAAGAAGAACTGATTGCCACTTCTGCCCAATGCCTCCACAGGTCATTAAAAGAAAACTGCTGAAATAACTCTGAAGATTTTAGCCACACTATAGCCCTATACAGGATACAGTCCTTCAAATCTTGTTGACTTCACACCTCTTGGAATATTCGGGCATTCCTTTCTTCCCACACTGTCCAAAGCAGTGCTGCTCTTGCAAACCTCCACATTATTCTTCCTCTTCGATGGTGCAAAGCAAAGGTAGACGGGTCAAAAAGTAAGCTTACATCTGCTGGCCTATTCTACCTGCATCAAAAAATCAAGAAGAGCCAATCCCACAAATCTGCTGTAACAGATTTACTAACGTCAATGTTTGCTTCTTCACCATATTTCTTCGTTGTTTTTTGTAGATAAAACTGTTATGCACCTTTCTTTGCCTCTTTATGTTAGTTATTCTGTTCTGGTGTGTTAGAAGATTGTGGTTGTGGATGTTATATCTTATATGAAGAAGTTTATGCGGTATAGGAAACAAATAAAGGATTCCAAAATCCAAACTAGTTTTTATTTTATTTTTATTTTTAGTGTGTGTGTGTGTGGGGGGGGGGGTGTTTGTCAAAAAGGGCATCATCACATTAATTATTGTTATAGGGCCACCAATAACTTGTTGCTTTTAAGGGTTAACACTCATAAAATAATTGCTCATCTCATTACTTCTCGAGATAGACAACTTTAATGTTTAATATAATTATATCCTTTTTAGTGATTTCCCTTTTTTCTATTATCAGTTAGTTTCATGCTGATAACATTTTGCTTGGTGATTTAAATGGGGATCTCTCTCTTGCATCTGGATAATCTTGAGAAATCTAGGTTGTGCAATTTTTATGGGAATTGGAGATATGCATTACCATAATGTCAACTGCGTGATTCAACAATTGATTATAGAACTTTAAGGGATCTCACTCTATTGAATTTCCTTCTATACTTCAGGGTGGCACTGTTTTCCTTGAGTATGTTCCAATTGCTCCTCAAAGCACATTCTTTTCACTCTGCTCATTTGGTTCATATAATCCTGCCAGTGCCCATTTGTTCTGATATAGCCCCAGAGTTCCTTCACTGTTTCTACTTCAACATTGTCCATTTCCATCTGTAAAATTGCTATATGAACCTGCCTTTCCTAATCACCACTTTGGTTGTAGCTTGCCTATCTAAAGAACATATTACATACATACAAGAGGGATTTTTTTGAGCATCATTTGCAATTCCTTTTTTTTTTGTATGTTGAGTGGTTTCTGGTTTTCTGAAGTGAATCTGGATGCAGTTCAGCCTTTTTTTTTTATCAATGAAGATAAATTTTATTAAGCATCAAAAAGAAAGAATTACATCAACGTGGAAAGTTCACCACCACAAGAAACTTTAGATTTTTTCCCAAAAAAATTGTTGTCTTGTTATCTTGTAGTCCCTTGTTTAGCCAATGTGTCTGCCATCCCATTTGCTGTTCTTCTAACCCATCTAAATGTGACATTCATCAATTTCACGGACCGTATGCTTGTAAACCCATGGGATTTGGGTACTATTCCTTGTCCATGAGATAACCACTTGAGAATCCCCTTCCACTTCCAAGTTAAGAAACCCAAACTGCTTAGCAAATTTAAGGCCCTGAAGAAGACTATACAGCTCTGCTGTCACTGCATCACCATTGGGTACAGGTCCTGATTATAAAGCAAGCATCTCCCCTTCTGAGTCTCGAAAGACCCCTCCCATCCCAGCTATAGCTTGATTGCATATGTAGCTACCATCAAAGTTGAGTTTTACACAGTTGGCTGCTGATTGTCTCCATTCCATCACTTTTCTTTCCTTGTTTTGAGCTGACATAGCCACCTCCTTCCACTTTCTCAGGATATCATTTAGAGAGCAAGATTTGAAATCCTCCATTGACTTTACCCAATGAGCAACTTTTAATTTAACTGTTTCCAGGACTTCCATATCAGTCCTACTCTTTTCATTGAAAATCCTTCCATTTCTTTCTTCCGAAACAGTCCAAATCAATGCAGCTCTCACAGCTTTCCACATTAGCCTTCCTCTAGCCTTTGATTGTTGCAAGAAGGCTGGATCAAAGAGCCCTGCCACATCCTGAGGAGCAGTTCTGTCTAACGTTAAACATATCAATTGTTGGTGTTTTAGACTTAATACCTTTTAGGCAACTTTTATCTTTCTTTCTTTATTTATTTTACTTTTCTAGAACAAACTTTGATTTTCTTGTTTGCAGAGCATATGGTATGGCTACCATTATCATTTAAATCAACCTTTGTGTTTTGTTCACAAGTTCTCGCTGGAATATTTCCTGTTCAATTTTTCCTCTGCATGGGTCAATCCTGTTTATGCATATGACTGTGTATGTATATACATATGTATTTCCTATACTTGCAGGGATGGAGCCTATTGATGATAACTGTGCAGTCCATTGTCATATATCCTCTTGCTAAATATTAATTCATGTTGTTAGTTTGAGTGTTTAGTAAGGAGTGCTGGCTTACTTCACAGGTTGTATTTTAATATATGAATAGATTATTAACTGCATCTTGTTCCTTTCAGTTGGCCGATATGTAATTGCTTGATTGCTTTCTACTCGTCTGGATATCCCCTTGAAAAGGCTGAGGCATATGCTGCTTTGCGGAAGTGAGTTTTCTTGTTTGATTTATCTAGTTACCAGTTATGTTTGCTTAGAGATTTTTTTTTTTTTTGAATAAAGTTAACTAATTTTATTAATGAAAGGAGAGGTACACAAGAGGGTGTACAAGTACAAAAGAGGGGCTGAACCTCTGAGAACTACACAGGAGGACAGGAATCACAGTACAATGACTCTAGAATAACTCCTAATTTTGCTAGACCATCTGCAATTGCATTTAGCTCCCTTGGGATCCAGGTTAGAGAAACATTCGTATGAGCCAGGAGGTCCCTTGCCTCTGATAGGAAGTGACTAAGTCTCCAAGGTCCAGCTTCCTGTTGATCCAACCATCTYATAGTGTTGGCTGAGTCACCTTCAATTGAGAAGCTTTGAATGCCCAGTTTGCTGACTAGGCGAATCCCTGTTAGAGCTGCTAACACTTCTGCCTTTGTGGAGTCGGCTATCCCAATCGGACCACTATAAGCCCAGCAGGTGTGGCCATTCTCATCTCTTAGAATTCCTCCTATGCCGGCGGCTCCAAGGTTACCATAAGCACTTCCATCAAAGCTAAAGAGTCCAGAATCCTACCCTTCTAACTGAGGGAGCTCTGGGAGGGGGTGGGTAGGAGGGGAGGAAACCAGGAAGTTATATACGTTTCTGCTGAGATCATTGAAAATAACTCCTGTGAACTCCTCTGAACCAGAGGCCCACAAGTTGCAGTTGTGAGTGATGTGGTTGATCAGCTCATCCTTAGATTTTGACCTATTTTCAAACAGTCGATTGTTTCTTTCCTCCCAAATTCTCCAAAGAACAGCATGCAGTATTATCAGCCAATTGGTCTTACCTCTCTTGCTCAGACCTCTTCCTTGCCACTGAGAAATCAGGTCCTGAAGATGATTAGGAGCCGCCCAACTGAAGCCAACTAAATGAAGAAAGAAGTTCCAGATGTTGCTTGCTACCTGGCAATGTATGAAGAGATGGTTTGTTGTCTCTCCTTCACGTAGGCAAAGGGTACAGGCGTGAGGGGAGATATAAAGCCTTCCAAGATTTTTCTTCTGCAGTAACTCACAAGTGTTCACTCGCTGCAGGCAAGCCTCCCAAACAAAGAAACTCACTCTTGAGGGTATAAACTTGCACCAGATCTTCTTGTAAGGAAAGTCACTGTCTCGGGTACCTGCAACCAGAGCTTCGAAGAAGACTTGGACGAGAACTCACCTACAGGGTGGGGTTTCCAGACTCGGGAATCTTGGGAATTTGGGGAGATGTAAGGCTTCACTGAGAGAAAGAAGGAGTTCAGTTAGCTCACTGATCTCCGGATCCCTTAAGGGTCTTCTGAGGTTCAAGTTTAGGTTTCTTTCATTGCTGGAAAGGGGAAGGCACTGGGAGATGGTTGCGCCCTTATTTAGAGTAAGGTTATTTGAGCCTGGGATACAGATCTGCTAATGTGAAGTTGCTCCACCACAAATCTGTCCAGAATTTTATTCTAGTACCGTTACCCACCTTGTATCTAATGAAAGAAATAAAGAGGTTGTGAATAGCAGAAATACCTTTCCAGGGATTTGAGAAAGCTGATCGGTTTGAGTGGAGATTGCAATCCCAACCATTTACATTTAACCTGTACTTGCTGGTGATGATAGTTGCCCAAAGAGAATTTGATTCCGTGGGGAATCTCCACAGCCATTTTCCAAGAAGGGCAATGTTTTTCTCTTTTAGATGCCTGATTCCTAATCCTCTAGCCTCTTTTGGTTTACAGACCTGATTCCAATTTACTAGGTGCCCTTTTTTTACACCTCCGCCTTCCCAAAGGAAATCTCTTTGGATTTTTTCAATCTGTGCTCTGACTCTTGCAGGGATCTGAAATACTGATAGAAAATAGACATGCATGTTTGCATGGGAGGCCTTAATAAGTGTAATTCTACCCCCTTTGATAGGTAGCAGCTTTTCCAAGTAGCTAACTTCTTTTCACACTTTTCCACCACAAGCTCCCAAAAGCTTGAATTTTTTGGATTCCCTCCTAGTGGCATACCCAAATAGGAAAGGGGGAGATTTTCCACTCTACAATTCAGAATTTCCTTGAAATTTTCCATAAGGGACCCTTCAATCTGGTTTATTGCTGCTAGGCTACTCTTTGTGTAATTTACCTTCAGCCCTGATACTACTTCAAAGCACTGAAGCATTCTTTTCACATTTGAGATGTTCTCCTGATTGGCTTCCAGGAATAAGATGACATCATCAGCAAAGAGGAGGTGGGAGACATTTATGGCATCTCTTCCTACCTCAAAACCTTTGATCAAATTAAGGTTTTTAGCTTTCTCCAAAAGCTGGCTGAAAACATCCATTACCATTGTAAAGAGGAACAGAGAGAGGGGGCATCCCTGCCGTAGATCCCTGCTGGCTTTAAAATAACCTTTAGGCTCTCCATTGATCATGATCGAGAACTAGGTAGAACTAATACAGCTTTTCATCCATTGCAGCTGTTTCGACTGCTGCTACAGTAGTCCGAACAGGAAGAAGAAGAAGAAGAAGAAGAAGAAGAAGAAGAAGAAGAAGAAGAGAAGAAGGGTCTGTCGAAAATCTGAGGGTTAACCCATCCAGTCGACCCCCTTAATCTATATTAGATTCTAATAATGTTTACAAAGACAGAAATGCCCTTACTTA
>NW_010729075.1:2396259-2418684 GCF_000365185.1 Nelumbo nucifera
TTCCCATCCCCTTCCTTGATCCACTTATGTCTGGATTTTTGTCTCCAAGAGATCTCCTCCCTCAACAAAGTCTCCTCTAACTCCATTTTCAGTTTCCTTCTCATTTCTCTGTCTTGCTCATCCATCATCCCTTGGGATTCTTTTGCATCTAACTCCTCAAAGAGAAAATCTTTGGCCTCTACCCTCAAAGCTGACCTCCATTTTGCTTTCTCCACAAAGCCTCCTTCCACTAAGCCTCTATCCATTGCTGAAAAAGTTCAATCCAACTTCCTCTCCTTCTTCTTCTTCTTCTTCTTCTTCTTTTCGGATTACCTTTTCCCACGAACTCCTTAGAGTATCTCTCCTGCTTCTTCCTTCTCCGTCCAGATCTCCTAATTGCTCTTTTTTATCCAACTCTTCCAGCTCCATGAGGATGGCATTTTTTTTTCTTCTGTGAATGATTTGAACTCTTCTCTCCCCCAGGACTTCAGTTTTCTTTTCAGGAATTTCAGCTTTTGCAGCAATCTGTACCCTGCCCAGCCTTTAACTTTGCTTTCCTTCCACCATAAAGCTACATTTTTCAGGAAATCTTTATGATGGGTCCACATCTTCTTCAGTCTGAATGGATGTTTACCTTTCAAAACCAGGTCTGTTATCAAAACTAGAGGCCAGTGGTCTGAAGTGCAGCGAGGTCTAATTTCTTGGAGGGGATTTGGAAATTTTTCTGCCCAGTCTGCAGAAACCAGAAACCTATCTAATCTGCAGCTTATTGGATTCTCTTGAAGGTTTGACCAAGTGAACTGACCATTATGGAGAGGAAGGTCACAAAGGTTGTGCCTCAAGATAAAACTGGAGAGTCCTCTCATGTTTCTGGTTGTTGATCTTCTGTTGGAATTTTCTTGAGGAAACCTTGATATGTTAAAATCACCTCCTAGAACCCAATGGATTTCGTCAAACTCATGAAGAGCATCCAATTCTTCCCCAAAGCTTTGTCTGTCTGAAGGTGCATTAGGTCTGTATACTCCAGTCAAAATCCAACTAAAACCATCAGATTTATTAGTGAAAAGGACAGAGATTGAGTGCTCTCCTCTGTCTATTTCAGTACCCGAAACCTCCTCTTCACTCCAAGCTAGGATAATTCCCCCTGAGGCACCTAAAGCAGGAAGAAAAACCCATTTCTTGCCACGAATTTCCCAAATTGCTCTCGGCAGCTTCCTATCCACTTCTTTTTTTTGTTTCTTGAAGGATTGACTATATCTGGTTTTTCTCTTCTCAGAGTTTCCTTTACCAGACTTCTTTTTAGTTGGCCTCCCAACCCTCTAACATTCCAACTTAATAATTTCATTGAGSTCTTCTTGCTGATTTTCCCTTGACYGCCCTAGACCTTGTTGTTTTTCGATCTGACATTCCCCATTGAAGTCTCCTTAGCTCCCTTTTAGAGATCCTCTTGCCAATGGTCACAAATTCAGCCTTCTGGACTGCTTCTTCCCCCTTTTTTGAATCCTGATTGAGGGTAGGTCCCTTTTCTTTGCTTATCCCCAATTTCCTGGCCATTTCAGTAACTTCTCTTCCCAGATTATTGTCCCTTCTGTGTCTATCAGAACTGAGCTGCCTTTCTTCTGATTCTTTGTGGATACTTGGGTTAATGCATGGTTGGGAGAGGTCTCCGTTCAAACTTGAAATACAATGGGAAGAAGTGAGGTGAGAACCAGGATTTGGAGAAGGCAAAGAATGAAAGACAGGAGAAGTATAGGAGGGAGTAAGGGAATCTCTGTTTCAAAGGCTAGATTGTCGTCTTCCATCTCTCTCTAAACTTGCTGGTTCACAATCTGTTCTGTACTCAGGGTGTACAAGGAGTGTCTGCTCAAATATTTCCACACTGCCCCATGCTTCCTTTCTAGAGAACATGTCTTTAGCTCTTGAGAACGCCACCTCCCTGGGGTCTGGTTCGATCTCTGTTTCATAGGAACTTGCCTCTTCTTCTGATTCGGACTCGTCTGCCTCGAAGGGAGAGGATGAGCTTCGCTCTTCTTCTAGAGATGACGGAGGCCTGAAAACCGCCCTGTTGTGTTTTCCTGAGCTTGGGGGAGTTTCAGGTGTCGGTTCGGTTAGAGAAGATGGGGTCTCGGGTGGGCTTGGGCCTGGCAGAACTTCTTCCAAGTTTGTCAGCTGGGCTTTGGGGGAGATTCGGCCCAGCACTTGCATCTGCAGTGGGTCCAGTAAGTTGTGAGGACTGTTTGGGGGCTGGCCCAAGTTCTGACTCAAATTTGAATTTTGAAAATGCATTTCGAGAGGGGGTTGGGCCGCCCTGCTTTTTCGGCTCCTCTTTTTAAGAGGCCTAGAAAAAGCTCTTTTGGGTAACTCTTTAGGTTTCTCCAAAAAGGCTTTTTCTGCTGGTTTCCTTCCTTCAAGCTTACAAAAGAGCCCAGAAATAGTTTTTGTTCCTGCAGGGGCTTCAGATCCTATTTTGGGAAGGGGGAGGTGAGTTGACTCGGCGGGTTGGGGAGGAGACTCGGTTGTCTTCTCCACTTCGACTGAGAGGTAGAACTAGACTCTGCGCTCTAACAGAGGAATGGATCGAGGAATCGCATGAACACCACGGCTTCTAACCTTTATATGAGAGAAATTCAAGGAAGAAAGGTCTTTAGTTTTCTTGTCGATTTCCTCTAAGCCGCCACACAATCTTTCGATCAGGGTGAAGAGCTCCTTAGTCCAGAGGCGGTAGTGTAGACCATGGATTTTTAGCCAGCCGTTAAAGACTAGGGAGTCTAGGGAGGCGTTGCTCATAGGAACCCATCGATCTAGAGAAAGCGGTTTTCCATACAGCTGGAATTTCTTTAGGCTAACCCACCTTAGCACTAGCTCCTCAGATGGAGCAAAACCCACCGCTCTATCAGCATCGATCGGGTGGAGACTTACTAGCTCATGAAAGTGGAGGTTTGCTGAGAGTCCTAGTGTCACTTCCCTCCAGGAAAGAGCTTCAAGCTTGGTGCAGACAAACGCTTGCTTCCACAGACCGAAGGGTTTATCTTGGTGGATCACTGAAATAAAAGCAGACCCTCCTGCCTTTACAACTTTGCTTTTTTTCTCGAGCTGAGGGAAAAAATTTACGGAGAGGTTGGGAGGGGCAGGATTTTCCTTTGGAGGGGATAGGGAGTTCAATACACTTTCGAATCTCATCCAACCTCCGCTAGAAGGCTCTTCAGGTAAACAAATGTTTTTCCATTTATAGTTTTTTTCCAAACTGCTCAAGCGTATGAACCTTCCCCACTTATTTTCTTGGGTCTGAATGAGGAGGGTTCTACCCTGTTCAGTTCGGTATTTGTCTTTGAGGTGTCGATTCGGGTCCCTGATTGCCTTTTGAATGAAGTTTCTCCACCACTTCACCTCATCGAGAGTTAGAGTCAATCTTATCCAAGCTCCTCTGCTTCTTTCCGTCACCTCTATCCAGCCATGTCCCTCTGTTTGAGATTCCAATTTGAAAGTCTTCGCACCTATCGCTACTGTTGTCCTCTGAAGTTTTTTATCCATGGGTTGATCACTTTTCATGGATCTCCTTAATCTAACAGTTTGAGATGTTCGTTGATAGCTCCTTTCTCAAATGAACTGATAAATGCATGTGCATGTGCTATTTTAGCAGCTTCTTCAATTTGATCAGTGGTTGCACTTGATCATCCATAAGCAATGTTATCTCTAATGCTCAGACTTAGCAAGGCAGGTTCTTGGGTGACAATTGTCAGTAGGTTCATTTTATAACTTAATATGTTTAGAAATATTTTGTAAGTCTTGTTTTCTTCTTTTAGGATTGAAGAGTGGCTTAAGTTCTCATATGATTATGATTGTACAATTATATGCTCATAATTCACTAAAGCTTATATCATTCTTGTTGATACTTTTTTTTGGATTTACATTCTACAAATTGAGAGGGGAGGGTGGTTAATTTTGTTTTGTCTATAGTTTTGCTTTTAATTTGCTTTTGTCCAAGTTGGTTGCCACTTCTTGATTGCTGTGGTTCACTTGGCTGGTTAAGTGATCCAGATATTTGGTCAAAGACTAACTTTACCAGGGAATAGGAGGCAAGTAATTGCACTAGAAGAGGTTCCATCAGTATTATCATGTACTCTCTCCCCAAGGAAGGACCAAGCTCAACCTAGGTCCCGTTCATTGGGTAGTTTGGGTCTCTTTGAAGTTGGTGGTTGTTTTCTGGAAGCACAGAGAGATTTCATAGGTGCATTTGGGTCCTATTGGTCGTGGAGTAATGCATGAATGGAAGTGAGGAAGGAATCCATGGAGAAAGAAATCAGTGTTCTCCTGATTTCTTATTGAGTGGTGATTTCATATTTTTTTGAGTGTTTCTAGTTTTGGTCAAGTTGAATCTTTTCTTTGATTGTTAACATTGAAAACTTTATTGGTTATAATAAAAGAATTTTATGTGCAATGAAAGTTGGTCCCTGTTGTTGGGCTAGTCACTTCTAACTAATTCCATACTTGTTATTTACATACAACATTAATTGATTACCCACAAAATAGGCATTCCTTGTTTATTCCTTTCTTTGCAAATGAATCATCCATGTTGTTTGCTGGTCTAAACCCAAAGAAGTGAATCAACCAGTTCCCTTGCTAGATGTCTGATTTTTCTAATTTTCAACATCTTACCTTAGCTTTAACCCTTTTAAGAAAGCAAGCAGTTCAACCCTATAGAATCACCGATGTCTATAGGGCCTTAATAGAGGCCTATAACAGTTTCATATCCATTTTCTAAATACAACAATGCCTAGATTGCTTGGATTCTCCATGTTGCATCCATCAAAGTTGAGCTTTACTTGATTCATTGCTGGTAGTGGTAGAGTAAATTCTTTTATAATGTTTGGCCTAGAAGATGAGGAGTGAGCCACAATTTGTACCCTAAAAGAGTTTACTAGTCCAAACATTCCTCATCTTGTTATTTATTTATATATATGTAACGCATATATGTTATTTATTTATTTATAAATATATTATTTATATTGCATTTTTGTAAATTTGTTATATTAATTGTTTTTTAAATAAAAAACATGTATATTTATGATGAAAATAGTTGAACAGATACTTACATTTTTTGTTTTTGTTTTTTAAATTATTATATTTTAATACTCTTTTAACAATTTATTCTTTTTTAAGAAATTTAAATTGAACCAGATCAGATCCGAAAATCCAACTTCATCAGATTCGAATTCGAATCCATACTTATGAGATCCGATCGGATATTCGGATCAGATCAGCTCTTAACAGTGTTGGATTGGATTCGGATATGCCCCGATCCGAATCCGATCCGGTCTGATCCATTTGCATCCCTAGATTAGGGTGTGCTTTTTAGGGGGTCTTTGGAGATTTTTCAGTTGAAGGTTTTGCTTTTTTGTTTTCTTTAGGTTTGATGGTTTATAGGGGTGGTGCTTTGTTCGGGATGGTAGTGGGTGTTTTTCTGTGAGTGTATTTGGTTCCTTGTTTTAGGGGTGTGTGGTTTTTGCAGTTAGTTTGGTAGATTCTTGGTCTTTTGTTCTTCTCTCGAGTGATTCCTTATCACCTTCCTTTGTACTTTTTTTTTTGTTTAATGAAATCTTTATCTTTATCCTTCAAAAAAATGTGCAAAAAAGATCTTGTATTGCCATCTACTTCTTTCTTATTTTCTGGATTGGTAGGGCAATCAGTATCATTTTTTAATGTAGGATAATCAATATCATTTATGTTCAGGTACATGTTTCCTTGTTGCTTTCAGGCCCTTTTTGGTAAATGAATTGGAACAACAACACCTTCTGCATGATAGAAGGAAGGTTTATGAGGTATTTCTTCTATACTGGTGCAATAATTGTTCATATGCTTCTATAGTTTGTTGTACTCATTTTTTATATTATTTGCATGGCATTGTTTGGCCACTGATAAAAATTCAACAGCAAAACCTATGGTCCAAAAAACTTTTGGCATAAGCCTTGACTTGTGAGTTGTGAATGCATTGAGAATGTGATGTTCCCATCCTGCAAACCTCCTATTCATCGTTTCGATAATTGGGTCCAAGCCTGACTAGAGAACTGTTTCATGCCAAGGGGGAACCCAAATAAGAGCAAGGGGATATCCCTGAACAATTAGTTTTTAATTGTTATATCCTATCACAACTTATCAATCATCCTTGATCTTTGCTCTATCAATTACAAGAAAGTAGCATGATTGCAAACCATGGAATGCTTTTGTTGCTCTGAGGATTGAGGAAGAGGCTACTGTGTTCATAATGGTATAGGGGAGTTCAAAGAGAACTGTTGAATCAACTGAAGTGGCAGAGAGAGTGTCCTTTGTGGGTCATTTTTTTTCCTGCAAAAGCCTGATCTTGGATGGTGATTAGTTGGGTTTTTGGCTGGCTGAAGGGTTTCTCCATTCAGGTGGTGAGGGAGCTTGAAGGAGGCTTATATTTTTGCCTTTCATTCAGAAGTTGAGGTTCTTGTTTGCCTTGAAAGGGGAAAATATCTTTCCATGGCATGGGATGCCATTTTTGCCTTCTGTTTTATCCCCATATAAATCAGCTAATTGATGGATTATACTTTTTTCTGTCCCATTTTACCACCTTGGTAGCCATTGGTGATGCTTTTGGCAGGTTCATTAGTGTAGATGAATGGAGATACATGTCTGTCAGATCTTCCCAATTTGTTGAACTTGTAGGTGAACAACCAAGTCCTATTTGTTCAATTTGTTAGAAATTTACCCCTAGCAAAATGGTTTCTTTTAATAACTGCAGATTGCTAGTTATGAACCTGAATTCGAATAAGATGAACCACTACAGCTGGTAATTATGGTTGCTACCCTCTTATTGGTTCTTGTGTATGATGTGGTGTTGATTGGCAGGGTGTGTATTAATTCTTTTTTCTCTCTTTGATTTATCTTTTCTTTCTTTTATCAGGTTAATTGCCTTGTAAAGCTCTTGTACTTTTTTCCCCAAATTAATAACATTATTTGTTGCTTATCAAGAAAGATAACATCATTCACACCAAATCTGAAGATGTGGAAAGTTCACCATTTGGTGCTGACTTCTGGTCTACATCTGATCTTGTAATTGATAATGTTTAGGTTCTTAGTGGTTAGATTGTAATTGTAAGAAGGTAATGCTTTTGTTTGTGGGAGTTCAATACCGGAGACTGATAAATGTTTTGTTTTTTGAATATAGTGTCTTGAAATGTATGGAATTCCTGTTCCAAGATATGCTCTTGTAAATAGGGATTTTCCTTATGAAGAGCTGGATTATTTTGTTGAACAAGAAGATTTTGTTGAGGTCCATGGGAATCGCTTTTGGAAGCCATTTGTGGAGAAGCCCATTGATGGTGAGTTCATCATCCCTTTTGCTAGTAAGTTCTTGTTTATTAGAGTCTTGACTGTTTATGGGCAATGTATTTAGATTGTCCCTTGATAGGAGACCCTTCTATGTTATCTTTGTAGTTTAAATACATTCAAAATTTTCCTGATATATCCTCAATAGCCCACTCCACCTCAACACATCCCCTAGGGGATGTCAGAACTTGGAAGTATTCAGTACAATGTATATCCAAAATATTGATGGGATATTGTGAATTCTGAGAATATCAGCAATTTTATTGTTTTCTTCTATTATCTTTTAACATTATGAGATCAGTATCTGAGGAAGCTTCTCTCAAAATTCTGGCTGCATAATACTGTTGATGGTGAGGCAATATCCTGAATAATGTACAAAACAGAATCTTTGCTTAAACTCCAAAAACCCTCCTGAACTAGGGGAGGCTTGTTGGTTTACTACCTAAACTATTAAAAGTTTCAAATACCCCCTAAACTTTTACATGTTAAGCAATGTTAACGACAAGAATAAAATTACTGTATTACCCCCCGCTGTTCAGGGAGGGTATGTCATATGTGAAACGTTTCCATCCACCTAAGCCCTAAGACCACCCCACCCCGCAAGATGGTAGTTGTCAAAATCCACCCATCTGTTGCAGACACCTTTGTTGCAGATTCCGATCTAGAGTGTGTCAGTCATCCCCTGGTGAGACCAGGACTTGAATATTATAGCAAAGATAAGATAAAAATTGAAGACTGTTGTCTGTTGATGATTTAAGAGTTGGAGAGTTGCTTTGGATTCCTTCTTATTGAAGTGTCTGCATAATGCAATTGCAAAGAGCATATCTATGTTATGAAAAAATATAAGGGAAAAAGGATCAATGTTTTAGTTGTTATTAATATCATCTACTTTCTTGTTGATAAAACAGGTTTTCTTCTTGTTCTTGTTCTTATTCTTCTTATATTACCAAAGGAAGATGAAGAAGAACCTATTAAATCTTAAAAGGAAGCACATTCTGTGTAACTCAAGAATACAGAACCATACCTCGCTAGGTTAAGGAGGAGAAGTTCACAGAGGATGGAGAAAGTGAATGGGGTATGTGTTGCTCTGCAAGGAGAATCTTGTGCTGCAGACTTGAACCTGAAAGGAGGGTTGATTCCTGGCTGGATATTGTTTCGCTTTATCACCTGCTTATCCCATCTGTGCAGACTCATGATTTTCTATTTTATGCAGTGTTTTAATAGGCATGGGAGGCGTACGCCTAGAGGCACGTCTCTAGGTGAGGCACCCCCAAAATGCCCCGAGGAGTTTGCCAGAGGTGTTGATACCTTTGAGGTGTATGCTTCAGGTGCAAGAGGCATACACCTCCTCATATGCCTTTTTCATGAGGCATGCTTAGAGGCGTTCAGCCGTACACCTCATGCGCTTCATACACAACTCATACAAAAAGATAGAAAAAAAAGAAAGAAAAAAGAAAGGAAAGGAAAAAAGGGAAGGGAAAGAAAAAGAAACAAAGAAAGAAAAGAAAAGGGAACAAAAGGGAAGGAGAGCGAAGGGGAAAGAAAGTTTGGGCCAGGGGCAAAGCCCCCAGACCCCCAACCTCTTTTCAATGCAATCCGAGTTGATATTTTTGTGTTAGGAGGGTCTATCCGCTTTGACATGACCCCCCCCCCCCCCTTCAGCTAGTACTATGCATCTTCATTCTTCTGCTTCTTCCCCCTCCCTGTCCTTTCTCTTCCTCCTTATCTCCCTCCTCTTAAGGAGGCTTACGCCTCCTTGTGTTTGTGAGGCTTACACCTCTTATGTTCTAAACTACACCTCACGCATCTAGATGGTGGAACGCCTTGCATCACACCTCCACGTTTTAAACATTGAATTGATGTTGATATTGTGCACTGCATATTGGCAAATTTCTTGCAACGGTTGAAGAGGAAGGACTTGTAGCTCTTGGTTCTTAAGTTATGCTGCCATATTGAAGGTTGGATGGTCTATTGATGCATATCTTGTAGAAATTGCCCCTAAACCGTATCTGAATCTACAAAAATTTATTGCAACAATAGAGATCTTGCATGATTATACCTGTATTATCGATGATGGACTTTACAGAGTAATTAATATACATTTGAAGGCTCATCCAATGCTGACTGATAATGAATGCAAGAACTAGTGCAAGTCCATATTGCCAAAAATTCTCTCAGGAAGCCTGTAATCATGCACAGAATGATCACCTTTTAGGTAGATAGTTGTCTGAGCCCTCTGAGCAACTTCACTAGAAAGATCATTGTAAGATAACAACCAATGATGTAGTTACTCCGAAATTGAGATAAAACACATTTTGTGTGGACTTGTAGAGAGATCATCTCATCAGAGACAACTAAAAATAGTTTTTTGTTCTTCAAAATGGGGTTCATTGGTTTACTTTTGGGTGAGAATTGGTAGAAGGGTTCTAGGGGTTCAGGTGATCTTTAGGGGTGGTTTCAGTGGAGGTTCTATATTTACCATAACCTAGATTCCTTTTGTGGGCCCAAATTGGACTTATAGGCAGTTTTAGCAATCTAATTAGACAAGACAAAGAGCTTGAGAAAAAATGGGTGTTGGGAGGTGGTTTTGTTGGAAGGGTTAGAAATCAGATTAGACATGGCCAAACCAGGTTTAGTGGCTGGTTGAATTTTTTAAGAATTTTCTAACCCCACCTGAGAATTGATTTCCAAGTAATTTTGAAACAATGTTTTAAAACATGGAGGCGTGACTCGAGGCATTCCACTACCTAGCAGCATGGGGCATATTAAGAAGAAACCAAAATGGTGCTTATCCCCTAATTGGAGGGAGGGAGAGGCAAAATGAAACATGGCAATTATACATAATAATAGTTAAATCCTTTTAACCCATTCTAACGACCTTTCTTATTTTGTGGTGATAATAATAGATTAATAGTACAACACCATGGTGGTCATCAATTTCATTTGTCCACTCTTAAAAGAGCTTACCACTACTAATCCTATAAACTCCCATGTGTATACCTTGTTACTTATCAACAACATTCATCCCAAAATGGGTTTCTATTATCACCAAAATCAACACAAAAAATTGTCCATAAACATATTGGTTTGTTTATGGTTTGTATTCATCCCAAAAATCAGCACAGAAAATTGGTTTGTATTCATCCCAAAAATCAGCACAAAAAGTTGGTTTGTGTCCATCCAAAAAATCAGCACAAAAATTGGTTTGTATTCATCCCAAAAATCAGCAAAAAAATTGGTTTGTATTCATCCAAATATTCAGAGCAAAGCATCCATCGCATGATGGTATTCATCCCAATAATGTATCAGACACCCTGGTATTCATAAAAGAATGAAAAAAATGAACACAAAGCAATGACCGTGTGAACATTGTTATCAATCACACGATGTTATTCATTTCTCACCAAAAACCGGTCCATCTTCTCAAACCAAATGATATAGATCTCAACCCAAAAATCCCAAAACTGATACAGATCTCAACCCAAATCGCATGCATTTGAAAAAATGACCACAAAACTGAAAAAAGATACAAAGCTTATGGTAGATCTATATCTTAACAGACGTTCATCGTTTTTGGATCTGAAAATAGTTTAGGATATCTTACCTTCACGCGATTGAGCAAGGATATTTAGACCCTACAAGTTAAAAAATGCAAAAAAACGTTAGATCTACAAGATACAAGTATAGATCTGTAGAAAAAATCAAGCTAACATGCTGGAAAGAATGGCTTCTAGCTGGAGAGTGGCCATTTCTTCCCATTGGCAAGAGGAGCTCGACGACTACAAAAATGGTATAAAAAATACTCGCTGGTCGTCAGCGGTCATGTTCATGGTCATACCTTAGCCGGAGATCGATGAGAACGGCGTTGATGAGAAGACTGTTGTTGACATAGGTATGCAGTTAGGGTCGGCTGAGAGAGAATAGGAGGAATAACTCGATAATTTTTTCTCACAACTTTCTTTTTGCATTGGGGTCGTACCAAATCAATGTGACCCTGTTTCATTTGCTTTTGGGAACTCGCGTCCCCTTGTTTCCCTTCCCATCCCTTTGAACAAACGCTAGAATACAGGAATCTAATGGGAATATTCCCATTTTCCCTTCCCCATCACAACAACCAAATGTACGATAAATGATCCTTGGATTCAACCACCCTATGAAGACCCAAGGATAATGGACTTATATAAGATAAAGCCCATTAGGTAATCAACCCTGTAATGGTCTCTTACACCTAACCTCTCGGCCCATAATCATAAAAAACTGCCCATAGGGAATGATCTCTTCCCTATTTGCGAAATGCAGTGTCACACTCTTTGCTCAAATGGATCCCGGGATTAAAACCATTTGCAAGTCTTTTTTATAAAATAACAATATAATATATAAATACATTTTGCATATCAAATTTCAAATACAATTGAAATCCATTGCCGACAGTTTAGGTTTCCATTAAAGAGAGTGTGAACCTTGATATTCACTTTGTTCGACAAAGGGGCCAAATCCTATCACTATGATCACCCACTTGGGTAATTTCCCAAACTTCCCCAACATGCCTAGGTATTTGACCCTTGATGGATCTCACTGGTTGGCATATGAACGACAACTTAGTCCAAAACCTAGTGTAGTATCATAATCAAGTTTGAGGTTTAGTGCAACTTTTTAGTTTTGCCCATCTATCTCCAAGGTCTAGGGCATAATTGAAAATTGGTTCGGGTTCAGTGTTTTTTCCAAACACCCACTGATTGTGCTTGGAGTCTAACCCCAGCAGTTGAGGCAAGATGCTCCACCAATTCGGCAATATACCAATGTTAGCCTTGTTAGGATAAATTCCTCAAGTCTATCCAATGGCTGAAAACATTCTAAATTAAGGGCTTGTTTGTTTGCTCTGAAGTCTGACATCTGAAAGTGCAAGAATTACATTAAGAGGTATATTGGTATTGGTGAACTTTTCTTTCCTCTGAACTCTGAATGTAGAGAATGTTGTTCTGAATTCTGAATTCTGAAAATGATCAAATATCCATTTTGACCCCATATATGAGAGTTTTTGTTTGTCTTTTTGGGGGCATCATTGGAAAACAAAAAGTTGTATGATTGCACTTTAAGAGATAAGATATAAGAGGAAACGAACAACAATTTTTCTCTTAAAGTTAAAGGATTCCTCTTAAGAGATAAGAGTTAAGAGGAAACGAACAGGCCCTAACATGAATCTCATAAGTGTCCGGTTTAAGGAGTAATTCACAGAAACACACCAATTTAAATATAAAACAATAATGTACTTTATTCATTTACTGTTAAATGTTTGTGTACATCAATTTGATTGGAGTTAAGGGCATACACTATCTAACAGGTTTTGGTGTTTCTATTTTCCTGTTTATGATGTAATTTTGCTGTATTATTTCTGATGTTAATAAAATCTTTTGTGGATCTATTAATAGTACAAAATTATGCAGTTTCGCCCCTTAATTTTTTCATTGTTGAATTTTATAGTATTTGCTATCCCAGATATATAATAATTCTTCCCTTAACATGATTGATCAATGATTTCATTTTATTGCTGAATTTTATAGTATTTTCTATCCCAGATATATATTATTTCATTTGGTATATTTTTTCAATATTTCTCCATTTTAAGGACTAACGAATCCATTATTGTTGAAGTTTTGAAGCTTGGTTAGCCCAAGTATAATACAGATATTAATAGGCTGTATGTTCTATGTCAATTGTCCTTGAGTTTAATGTTGCTTGGTGCAAACTATTATTACATCGATACTATGTTTTATCATTGGTCTTTGACATTATGTTTTATGTTTTGTTGTTTATTTGAATCAAACCAGTCGATACTATGTTTTATGTTTTATGTTTTATGTTTTGTTGTTTATTTGACATTATGTTATGTTTTATCATTGGAGTTTTTGATTGGAGTTTCATTATTGTGTTTAAGATCCATCAAACTTGGCTAACTCAAGGACACTGATTGGCTGTAAATTGTATGCCATTTATCCCAGAACTTTATATATCTTGGTGCAAACCATTATTACATTGACATTATGCTTCAGAGGATTACATTATGAACTCTGTTGTTTATTGAGTCTAACCTGTGATTATCTTGTGACAAGGGTGGAGGTTTTAATTGAAGTTTCATTATTGTATGAAAAAAGTCATCAAGCTTCCATTGCTACAATATTTTTGCACGTTTTACTTTCAGGATTTCCTATACGTACCAGCAAGTCTCATTCCCTGAATATATTATTGTCAATCATTTCATTTCTGATTGTGTTCTTAGTTCTTGCTTTTTTGAAGGGGATGCAATGGTGATATATTTCCTATACCTAATGACAAAAAATCTTTGATATATTTGTGTGCTTAATGATCTTTTTGTATATGCAATGGTGACTGAACTTCTTGCTTTTTTGAAGGGGATGATCATAGTATAATGATATACTATCCCAGTTCTGCAGGTGGAGGTATGAAGGAATTGTTTCGTAAGGTGATTTTTTCCTTTGTCTATTTGGAATTTATGGTTTCTTATTAAAATGGTAGATGAAATTCATTGCTTGATTTTAGTTTAGTGGTATTTTTGGACATTCATTAGGGATAGAAAATCATTTATGTTGGAAGTTTATTGGCTAATGTGCACATTGACTTGTTTTCTGTTACCACTTGTTGAAATTTAATAATCTTACTAGTGGTTGGCTGGTTGTAGATCTAAAGGTGGGGCTGGGAAGGTTACCCAATTAATCCCTTTCCCATTGACACCATCCATGCAAGTCATCATCATTGTCAAAAAAAAAGACCTTATCCCAACAATTTGTGGTCTTCTTCATGATTGGTATTCTTAGGTTTTAGAAGGAAAAGGTAGAGGTTTGGTGTGAGCCTCAGAAAATTTTAGAAGTTGTAGATAAAATTCACAAATCATAAAATAACATAAAAACCTAATATTAAATTTCTAATGTATGGTAACATAAAAACCTGATATTAAACTAATGTATACATGTTGCTGATAAAAAAAAACTAATGTAATATGCTAATATAAGGCCTCCCAGTTTGGAGGCCCTTTAATTTTTTCCTATACTTTCATGTGGGATCTGACCAAAAAGGATATGGATTGAAGCAGTGACAAAGGATTTAAGGGCCCATAGTTTTAACAATGGATATGGCACTGAATAGAACAGAATGGTAGAGCAGGATTCATGTAGCCAACCCTATATAGTTGGAAGTTGGAACAATGCTTAGATAATGATGATGGCTTCCATGTGGGATGCTGGGATCTCATTGAGACCCATCTTTTCCTTTATAGACATGTATAACATTAAAAACCTAAAGTTTCATGTGTTAATGTATATTACAATAGTAATTCACATTTTATCTTCAACCAAACTAAAAAGGAAATTCAAAGAAGAGGTTAAAACAGAAATGTTAGAGAAAGAACCAATCTACCAAACATGTATGCTATATATGTAAAGGTGATTATGGACATTATAGATAAAATAAGAAACTAAATCAAATAAAATAGAAAAATGAAGATTGAAATAGGGTAAAGAGAAATTTTGGATATTGGGTCTGATGCCGTATTCATTGCCTTAATTCCTAAAAGGCCCGAGACTTCTTGCACAAAATATTTTAGACCTTTTAGTTTATTGGGAAGTTTCTACAAGGTCATATCAGAAGTTCTTTCTTTGACACTAAAGAGGCTCTTCCCTTCCCTGTCCCGTCTATCAGCTCCACCTCCAAAAGAGTCTTTGTGCAAGGAAGGCAAATAGTGAAACACATACTTGTTAATGAAAGTAATCAAGATTTGAAGAGGGTTGGGGGTAGGATTTCTGTGGACAATGGTTTTGGATAAGGCATAAGATTGTATGGATTGGAAATTTCTGGAGTCGGATAAGGCATAATGATGGAAAAAACAAGATTTGGTGCCAAGTGAAGGGACTTGGTCAAGGGATGGATTATTTCTTCTAACTATTTGTTTTTTGTCAATAACTTAAATTTTATTAAGGAACTAGATGATAGGTACAAGTGTACATCCACCTAAAGAGATTCAATACTCCTTTTTACATTATATTTAACAACTAACCCTCCTTTTTACATTACATTTTACAATTGTGCCCAATACATTTGCTCTCACTGTGATCCTTGTTTGGTGAAACTGTTAGCCCTGCAATTTGCTTCCCTTTGCATTGTACTCTTATTTCCATTCTCCTAGTTAACCATCTAAGTTTCTTAATTTCGTTCCTGTAAACCCATTTGATAGCTTTCTTCTCCTGCAACCACCCATCTACTACACTTGAATTTCTTCAGTAACTATGTGCATCCATTTTTATTGCCCTCTGAATCTCTTCCATTTATCTCGCCATTAAGAGTCTTCTATGCCAATTGGTCCTGGGAACAATTCAATCACCTGGCCTTTATCAATTATAATTTCTGAAAACTTCAGCCACTCCTGAGTGGCCCAGGTTACCTCTACTGCTGCCATCAAAATTCAGCTTCACAAATCCCTCCTTCCGGTGGAATCCACCTCTTCACAAAGCCATCAAAATTCCAACTATTTGGTTTTATTAACGAGTTCTCTAAAGATTTCCAATAAGGAGGTCCTCTCTCCTCCCTTTACTTAAATTGTGATATCCTAAGCCAATTAATTTCTATAGTTGATAGGGATTGAAATTATCATCTTTTGTGAGAATCGTAGTGAGAAGGGGGTTAAAACCTAAAAAAGGGGCAGCCCAGTGCACGAGGCTCCACCAATGCGGGGCTGGTGAGGGACAGATGTACGCAGCCTTACCCTTGCACATATAAAGAGGTTGTTTCTAAGATTTGAACCCTGGTCACTGTTGGTGTAAAAATTTTAATAAATTCTCTTGCAACATAATTCACTCAATCAAGTGATTGGGTTTTTATTATTTTGGGTAAAGGCCCATTCAGGGAATCATACTGATTGTTCCCCTTTGTTAGTGGTGTTAGTGAAGGGGTATTTCAGTCTTTGTACTTGTTGAGAATGTTGGTGTGTACTGTTATGTTAGTTCGAGTGCCTCTTACTTAAATAAGGGCACTTAAGTCTTTTCCAATAAGTTAATAATATAATAACAGGTCTGGCCGAATCTAGGGATATCTTTTTTCTCTAATTCGAACYAGACCTTCTCTCTTTTCTTCCTTCTTCTTTCCTCTCCTACTTCTTGCTGTTTACTTTACTTTACAATCAACGAACAAGACAGAATTCTAGGGCAAGTCGAACTTCAACACCCTTAATTACATCTCCACAAGAAAATAGAGAACACCATTTGATTCTGACTTGGAGCAATGAATGCATAGAACAAAACAAAAGAACAATAGGGTACTTAAAAAGAACTTCTCATTTGCGTTTCTTTTACATCAAGTGTACAAGAATGGGAAGAAAGGAAAAGAAAATACAATTGAGAAACTATACAACAATACATTTTTCTCTTTTCTTTTTGGTACAAAGAAAATTTCCTTCTCACTCCTTTCTTCATAATAAGTTGTAGTCAATCAGATATAATTCTGACTGTAGACAGCCTTAATCCTTGGATTTTTGCATACAAAAAGGGAACCGTAGTCAATCAAACTGAATATTTGATTGTAGATGGTTTTTATCCCTTTGTTCTTCATTTTCATTTGAAGGGAACCATAATTAGCCCTTGAGAATTAGACTATAGATGGTTTAATCCCTAACTTTGTCTTGAAAGAGGGACCATAATCAACCAAGTAGGGGCACCTGGTTGTAATGGTTTATTTCCCTCTATTTCCTTTCTCAAAAGTGAAAATAAAAGAGAGAGAGAAGGATACATAGCAGAAGACATATATAGGAAGTATTCACGGAGAGGACTTTCCTTTTTCTATCTGTTTTTTTTTTTTTTTTGATAATTTTCCCTTTTTCTATCTGTTGAGACTTTTCCTTCATTGCGTTCCCTTGAGCACTTCTCTTTTGTTCTCTCTTTATCTTAGCTTTTCTTCAGAATCTCTTGAGACAATTTTCTCCGAAGAGTGTGTCAGCTTAAATAGGGAGTGGGGTAGTTATGTAACTACCTCCTCCTCCTAGGTGAAGGATACCTGTCCCTCCCACTTAAAGAGAGGGAACTCCCATACGAGATACTTTTCTATAGTTTTGAAGATTTGGCTAGCAAACTAGCCAACCCACTTATTTGGGCTATTAAATTATTAAATACTATTTGGATTAAAAAAATGCCTTCAACAGTCACCTAGGTCGCAACGGAGCAACCCAACCATTGTGCCTTCAACCATGGTCCACCCTACCCATTCCTTAATTATTTATTTTGAAAGGATTTCTTGTTTAAAGGTCAGTTTAAGAAAAAAGCAGCACTACTGGGACTAACTTATTGAGGGTAAGATGGAATTGCATGCTAATATCTTAGGTTGCTTGGTTTTAAGTTGACTTTTGAGGCCCTTAGGTGGCCACCCTAGAGCTTGCAGTTCTTGGAGTCTTGTGTTGCATAGATTCTCTGGGAGGATAAAAACTTTTCACTTGGAAAAGGATATGTCATTTGGAGGTAGAACAACCTTGATAAATTTCACTTTCTCTAATGTCTATATATTTCTTGTTTGTGTTTAGAGCTCCAATGAAAGTGGTTAAAAGGTTTGAAAGAATAATGATGAACTTTTTGTGGGGAGTGGGGGATTCTAAAAATGGTCATTTGATTAATTAGGAACTTGTGTCTAAAAGAGTAAGGTGGTGTGGGTATAGATAGACTAGCTCTTAGAAACACTCTTATAGAAACATCTTTATTGGGAAAATATTTGTGGATGTTCCCCATTGATAGTGAAAAGCTGCGGCTTTACGTAATCAAGAACATTTGTGGTTTATTTCCTAATGGATAGGATGTAGACCTGGTCATAACGACAATTCCATCCTCTTCTTTGAAAGTCTATTTTGGCAATTCTTTAGTTTATTTATTTATTTTTGTTCCTACCCTAGGTACTATGCATTCTTTGGTAATGAAGCGAGATAGGATTTGTGGTGGGGTCATGCTCCTATTGATGGTTAGATCTCCTTTGCTCTCTTTCTGTACACACACATCATCTTGTCTATTGTTGTGTTTAGGATTCCCTGATGCTTTGGTTTTTTTTTTGTTTTGATAAGTGAAATTTTATTAAAGAACAGTAAATATAGGCAGTACAAATTAAAAAATTTTATCCCCACAGAGGCACGAGGTGCTACCTCTGAACAAATTAAAAAAAATATTACAATTGACAATTACAGCTGAGCCCAATACAAGTTATCCCTATTTACCTCTTGCTTAGCTAACACATCTGCCATCACATTAGTTGATCTCTTAACCCAAAGTATCCCCAAATTCATACTTCTAGAAAGCCATTTAAATTTTTTCATCTCACCCCTAAAGCACCAAATTATAGATTCTAGTTCCTTCAGCCAACCTACCACGAATTTTGAGTTCCCTTCAATCTCCACATTGTCAAATCCAACTCATTTGTAATCTGTACCCCTTTCAATGCAGCAAGCATTTCCGCCCTAATGGAATCCCCCACTCCCACTAGACCCAAGGATAAAGCAATGACATTTCCTTCTTTATCTTTCAATATCCCTCTTATTCCTGAGGGGCCTAGGTTGCCTTTGGCTGCTCCCATAGTTTTCAAGGTGCCAAGGCGAGGCTAGGCAACAGGGGGCACCTTGTCGCCTAGGTGATGGATTTTTATAAGTAAAAACATGTATCCTAGGGTAGTTCCCTAGGTTCCATAATCATATTTCCTTAATAATTTTCATAAGAAAAGTATAAATTTCATGTTAAAGTATAGAAAATCAACATATTTCAACATATTCATGAGAAGAAAAAGAAGAAAGAAAAGAAAATTCAAAAAATATAGGGGATGAACCCCTATTTCTGTTATAGGAAGAAGAAGAAGAAGAAATTAGTATATAAACACACAAAATTAGTAAGGAAAAAGAAGAAAATGTGTTGATTGGACAACATTTTATGTTCTTCCCTATTGGTTCAGGTTTTGAAGTCTTTGAGGGTTCACTACAGCATTTAGCAATGTTTGTGTTGATTAAACCCTAGCAAATAAGAAAATAATAAAAAGAAATTAGTGTATAAACACACAAAATTAACATTTTAGTTTAAAAATGTCTATTTTATAATTAAAACCTCAAAAAATTAAGAATATAAAAGTTTTTTATAACATGCTATAGAAAACTACTTGGCGATTAGGCGAGGTGAGCCTCCAAGGGAGCCTTGTCGCCTTGACAACTGTGGCTGCTCCTATCAAAGTTTAGTTGTATGAAATCTTCAGCAGGAAGCTTCCACATTATATTTGGCTTTTCCATTCTGGATGAACTTTTGGTCACCACCTCCCAATTTCTCCATATATCATCAAAGGACAATTGCGAGAAAGAGTCCCATGTTCTAATCCAATGTATTACCCTCACCGTTACACAATCTCTTATTGCTTCCTTACTTCTCTCCTTCCCTGAAAAGATTCTAGCTTTCCTTTTTTCCCAAAGAGTCCAAATTACAGTTGCTCTTAAACTTCTCCACATAATCCTTCCCCTTCTTTTAGGCCAAACAAAGGTAGAAGAGTCAAAAAGTTTATCCACCTTCATTGGCAAGGTCCACCTATGCCCAAACAAATAGAAAAACCATTTCCAAATATCTGCAGCAAAAGAATAGGATATTAGTAAGTGGTAACAGTTCTCTTCATTGGATTTACAAAGAGTGCACCAATTTGGGGATAAGCACAAAAAGGGTCTTCTTTTTTGTAACATGGCCAAAGTGTTAACCTTGCCATGAGTAGTCGATCAAGACTACAATCAGTCTTGAATTCAAAAGAAAAAGAATGAAGAAATTTTCAGAAGAGAAGAAGAAAAAGAGAAGGAGAGAGGAGAAGCACACAAAGAGATTTTGAAAAGAGAGGGGGTTGATCTTGACATATGCCGACTCACTCTTAATATTTATATATGTTGACTAATTGTAAAAGGGCTGAATTGCCCTTATTGCTTACATGGCAAATAAACTAATAATAAAGCTGAAATAACAAGCTGAAATAACTAACTGAAATAACTACCAACTAACAAAAATATGCTGCCATACGAACACAGTGGGAACCACATCAGTGGGGTCCACATCAGTGTTCTCTACACTCCCCCTCAAGTTGGGAATAGATATTTGTCATTCCCAACTTGCATAGGTCTGCCTTTAACTTCTTCCTTGGAACAACCTTGGTGAGATCTGCGAGCTGCATGTTGGAGGTGATATACGAGAGACACTTCTTGAGACGAAACCCTTTCTCTGACAAAATGTCGGTCTACTTCAATATGCTTAGTTCTGTCATGCTGTACCAGATTTTGAGCTATATTAATAGCAGCATGATTATCACAATACAACATTAAGGACTTCTCATAAGTAATACCCAACTCCTCAAATAATGACTTCAGCCATAGGATTTCAGCCACACCATTAGCCATAGATCTATATTCAGCTTCAGAACTAGAACAAGAAACAACACTTTGTTTCTTACTCCTCCAGGAGACAAGGTTACCTCTTACAAAGGCACAATATCCAGAGGTAGACCTTCTATCATCAACACTCCCAGCCCAATCAGCATCTGTATAAACCTCTATCTTCATGTGATCATTATTCTTGAATAATATACCTCTACCTGAACACCTCTTCAAGTATGCTAATATCCTCTCAACTGCAAGGAGGTGAGTAGTTCTAGGAGAGTGCATATATTGACTGACAACACTAACTGCATAACTGATGTCCGGTCGTGTGAGACAAAGATAGAGGAGTTTTCCAACTAACCGTTGGAAGATAGCTTTGTCTTCAAGTGACTCTCCACCCTCTGCACCGATCTTGTGATTCTGTTCAATTGGTGTACCTGCAGGTGTTAGTGTAGGGGTATTTCTGTCTTTATACTTATGTTGAGGTCGCTGATCTGTAATATTATATTAGAACTAGTGTCCCTCACCTAAGTAAGGGCACATGTGTCTTTTCCATTATGTTAGTAATATAAAACATGTTTGGCCGAATGGGAGAAGTGATTTTTTTTTCCTTATTCGAACCAGACTTTTCTTCTCTCCTTTTCTCCTTTCTCTCTCTCTTTCTTTCTTCTTTCTTCTCTCTTCTTGGCTGTTATCAGACTAACAGAACTCAAAGGCAGGCCAAATTATAATATGGTATCAGAGCTCAACTAAGCAACTCGGATCTGCTCAGATTTCTGTTTTCTGCGCACTCAATCTAGGGTTTTCTCTTGATTTCTTTGCCATCAATTGGAGATAAGGGAAAGGGCTGAAAAGGAGTGGTCGCCCTCTTCCTTTGGAGGTGTCTATGCCTCCAGTTGTGCTGTTCATGGTCGGTTGCTGTGATTTCTAAGAAGCCCTCACCTAATCGATGAAGAGAAGAGGGCTGATTCGTGTGGTGTAGTGGGTGTTTTGTGTGGACTGATTTTCTTCTTGTGTGGTTTGTTTTTCGGGTGATGAGGTAAGAGATTTCTATGCATATTTTTGTTATGAATCAAATAGGAAGTATGTTTCAGATCGTATGATGGGATTTTAGACTGTAGTGTGCTAGGGTTTATGCTGCTTTTGTGTGATTCGAAGGGGGAGTGGTTCTCATATAGTGGTGAGATTTCAGGTAGTTGTAGGGTAGGGTTTGTGGTGTAAAGAGTGCAACCTTCAGCAATAGCAAGTGCTGAAACCAGTGTGATCAGTGTGATCAAGTAGTGTGCAGTGTGCCGAATTCAGTAATAACAGAATTCAACAATGGGAGATAACAGTGATAGCAAATCTAATGTGATGATACCTACTGACTGCCTGAATGTTCAAATGACCTCCATTAAACTGAATGGAGAGAATTATGTACTTTGGGTTAAATCTGTAGAAGTTTTTCTGAAGGCAAAGAAGAAGGTGAAACACATAAGGGAAGAGAAACCCTCAACTGATTTTCATGAGTATAAAGACTGGGAGCAAGAGGATGCACAGATTATCACGTGGTTATGGAACAGTATGGAACCCAAAATTAGTGTAAATTTCATGTTTCTTGACACTGCCAAAGATGTGTGGGACCATGCTAAGAAGTTGTATTCTGGTCAAGACAATACAACCAGAGTATATCA
>NW_010729075.1:2427362-2462235 GCF_000365185.1 Nelumbo nucifera
CCCAAACATCGGTACACACAATATCAAAAGAATTACTACTTTTATTACTCAATGAATAAGATGTTCTACAATGCTTTGCAAGCTCACAACTCTCACATCTCAAATTGGACATYTGAACWRACTCAAATAAATTTGGAAACAAACTCTTCAAAGACTGAAAGGATAAATGACCTAACCGATTATGCCAAAGCATAACCTGACTAATAGACTAAGAAACAAAAGACTTCCTATCTTCACGATCTTCCCAGTGAGAACTCTCTCCATGCAGATAGATCCCATTCGTCTGACGGCCAGTCCCAATCGCCTTCCTTGTCTCCAAGTCCTGAAAAACACATCGGTTAGGGAAAAAAGTTACTGAACAATTCTGATGTTTTGTAATACTACTGACTGAAAGCAAGTTATTATTAAGCTTAGGAACATGCAGAACTGAAGATAAGGAAATGGTATTAGACAACTTGATGTCTCCCTTGCCAGAAATGGGAACAAGGGAACCATCAACAATGGACACTTTATCTCTACCAGAAGATAAGTGATAGGTAGTGAACAGTGATGGCAAGCTAGTCAYATGGTYARATGCACYTGAGTCTATTACCCAACAATGTTCAGTGTTACCTGGAGCTGAAGCATGATAAGCTGAGGCCCGAGTACCTGAATGAGCAAAGGCTGATGTGGGAGGAGCTGATGGCGGCTGAGATGATTGAGCCGAATTCCCAACTTCCTTTTCCAACTGAGTCAGGGCAGCCCGGACAGCAGCTAGGGTGTCTAGAGGCGTGCCTTTGGTGCCCAATGAGGATGCAGAATCAGTATTAACAGCCATATTAGCATTACCCCTTTTGTTCCTCAGTTTTGCTAGAACTAAATGAAGGTGCAGCTTCCAACATGTGTCTTTAGTATGCTTAGGTTTCTTGCAATGTTCACACACTAGATCCCGCTTATCTTCCTTCTTTATATCCCTCATCGTATCACCCCCAGACTTAGGTTTAACTGCTGCCAAGGCTGGTGGGAAGGGCTGATGCTGCATCATAACTTTTCTCCTAGTCTCTTCACTATGCACTAAGGAGTAGGCTTGAGATAAGGTCACACTGTCCCTTGTTAGTATTTGTTGTCTCACAATATCATAGTCAGGATTCAGACCAGCTAGGAATTCAAAAACCCTATTAGTTTCAACTTGCTTTCTATGAGTGAGTGCATCTTTCTGACTTTCCCACTCAAGTGTTTCTAGGTGGTCAATTTCATGCCACAAAGATTTCAAGGTACAGAAGTAAACCGAGACTGGTCTCTCTCCTTGCTTAAGGTTGTTAACCTCACACTTCAATTCATATGCCCTAGCAACATTAAGGGGTTGRRAGTAAGTCTCTTTCATGACATCCCAGATTTCCTTGGCTGTTTTTGCCCACAAATAGTTCCGGCTGATATGTGGCTGCATAGAGTTGCACAGCCATGTCGTAACCAAATAGTTCTCCTGAACCCATTTGGTATAAGTTTGGTCCTCCTTAGTTGGTTCTTTCACATCTCCCAACAAGTAACTGAGTTTTCCTCTACCCCCAATGGCCATCATGGCCGATTGAGCCCATTCTAAGTAGTTTGATTCATCAAACTTCACAGTTGTAATCTGAAAGGCATTCTTAGACATGTTACCGGAATTGCTAGTCCCCAAAACACCTTCCCTCTGATTCTTGAACTCTATTCTTGGTCAAGAATTAATAAAAAAAACCTTTAAACTACTGTAATAGAAAAACAGCACCCAAACAATTGATAACAGCCGGACTAGGTCTTCCAAAGAACAAAGAAAACAGAATTCTGTATGAAACCAATTCAAAATCTGATCTGAAACCAACAACAGTTCTGAATTTGAGGGTTTTCTCTCAAAACCCTAAAGGAAAAAAACAGATTTTCCAGCCACACCTCTCAGAATAGACCAAGACGATTTTTTTTTCAAAGTTATTCTCAAGAAAAAACTTACTTTATGAAAGAAAATCTCTGGCCGCCACCTTCTGTCTGATGCAAAACCCTAATCTTGAGGATCCGAAGCCTTTTCTGATTCTTCCTGACTACTGGAACTCTCCCAGCCTTCTACAATATTCTTAATAGCAGCCGCACACCAAGAATCAGCCGATCCTCCTTCTTTGTTGAAAAACTTCTAAACCTAGGAGATTCTAATGTAGCCAATCTAATTAGACTTACATAAGAGCTCCTAGGTCGGCTCTGATACCAAGTAGTCGATCAAGACTACAATCAGTCTTGAATTCAAAAGAAAAAGAATGAAGAAATTTCAGAAGAGAAGAAGAAGAAGAGAAGGAGAGAAGAGAAGAAGCACACTAAGAGATTTTGAAAAGAGAGAGGGTTGATCTTGACATCTGTTGACCCACTCTTAATATTTATATATGTTGACTAATTGTAAAAGGGCTGAATTGCCCTTATTGCTTACATGGCAAATAAACTAATAATAAAGCTGAAATAACAAACTGAAATAACTACCAACTAACACTGACATAACTAACAAAAATATGCTGCCATACGAACACAGTGGGAACCACATCAGTGTTCTCTACACCATGAAACACTTCCCAACAAAAAACTTCTATTTTGGGTGGAACTGGCCGATACCAAACTTCCTTAGCAGGGAAAGGCTAGGGGGGGGGGGTGTGTGGAAGACAAACAAAGAAACTTGAAAAAGGAGGCACAAGAAAAGCAACCCTTAGGGTAAGAATTGCTATTTTGGCTCTGGTAAATTTTCTGGATAGTGTTTTCTTTTCCTGTTCAGGTCTGACTGTAGAACCTTGGTTGCTGATAAGTATTTTTGTGTGCCTTTCTTTGAAGTCTTGGCATCAGTCTAGTATCCCTTAATGGTGTTCTCTTTTGAAGTAATTTTGCACTGTTTAGTTCCCCCCAAAATAATATTTTTCTCTGGGAGTGGTTCACATGAAAATCAACACTTGTCAGTTCCTCCAAAGGAGAAGATTGGTACTTTTTATCTCACATATGCTTCTTTTGCAAAGCAAGTGATGAACCTGCTTACTACTTGTTAATCTCCTGTCAAATTTTCACTATTACTTTGGAATTTCTTTTTTTGATAATTAACAGGAAACTTTCATTAGAGAAAAAAAACCTAACTGCTCGAAATGCAGCAGGCCTAAATAGTACAAAGGAGAAGGAAACAAAGAAAATCAAGAAACAACACACCAGAAGCTTTACAAATTACAGCCGGACATGGGCAACCCCTGTCTAGTACCCCTTTCTCCACCCCTGGTCTTGCTAAAGCATCTGCCAACATATTTGTTCTTCTGGGAACCCACTTGAATGAGGCATTTAACGAAGTCCCAATAGCCACTGCCTTCCTCACCAAACTTCCACGGCAGATGTTCTTCTGTTTGACAGTCCCCCTCTACTAATACATCTTTCCACCACTGCTTCTATTTTGAATGGGGCGTATCGGCCTGTATCAAGCCTCAGTTTTATTTTTTTTAGTTTTTTTTTCAAACTGGTTCAGAGGGGTCGGTTTAAGGCCCGTCTACCCCCTGAACCAGGTCAACCCTGAAACACCCACTATAGGGGCGTATCGAGAGGTCACTGATACGATATGTTTTGATATTTTGAACCTTGATCAAGTGGTCCAGCCATATAGTTGAATTGTTCAGATCACTTAAATAGAAGCCTAAGAAAAAAGAAAAAAAATGCAAAAATAACAAATAACTTATGTTTTGATAAATAAAAATAACAAATAACTTTTGACTTTCTTTTAAAGCTTGTTTCTATTGAAGTAAGCTTAAAACAATAAATATTATAGGTTATAGCATAGGCTTACCCATGTATCTAAGGTAGGTTTGATCAAGTCAACATTTTTAACAACCTACTGATTCCATTTTTATGGTCCAACTGATGGGTCTGGTCCAAGTTTGAGGACATTGATCAGGCAAGCTATTTTTATGGAAACCAGAACACCTTGCGGTCATTTACCATTGTTCTGAGGTGAAGAGAAAGCATATGGAGAGCAATGTCACCAAATGAGCTTTCCAGCTTTATCTTTGGCAGTGTTTGGCAAGTCTTTCTACATGGTCTTTTGGGCTTTGGCAAGCTCAAAAGACCGAAAACTAGTCTTTTCTGTTTGGTAACTAAAATCTGGAAAGATGAGAAGACATGTACACAAAAAGACCCAAGAAGACTGAAAATGCCAAATTTTGGGAAGCTTCAAATGAAGCTTTCTGATATTTCTATAAGATACATAGCCTCTAAATACGTTTTTAAAAACTTGGAAGACCAAGCCACTTACCAAATAGTCTTTGTCTTTAAAGACAAGACCCCAAAAGCTCAATATGTCTTTTGGCCATCTAGGCTGCTAGAAGATCTTTCTAAAAAGACTTGGCAAACGACACCTTTGTCTTTTGATTTTTTGAATTTTTGACCTTTGAAAGGTCTTTTTGGAAATCAACCAAACATCACCTAGGTTATTTATGTCTTTTTTCTATGCTGCACATCCATGGGTAGTTCTTGGACAATACATGGTCTAAATTGTAGAGAACATGGTAATGGTTTTCTTTCTTACACAGTTATACTATATTCTGTGATCTAGTTTATTCTGTATGAGTAACTTTCTTTAATGAAGTTCTCATAATCTTGTGCTAGACTTGGCACATATTATGATGTACAATATTTTCCTGTCCATAGATAATTCTCCTTTCAATTTTCTATTCATAATTGTTTATGTTAGTATTTAATGTCATGTTTATGAGGAAAGACCTGAGATTAGGGACTTTATGGTTGCAGGTTGGTAACCGATCTAGTGAATTTCATCCTGAGGTTAGACGAGTGAGACGTGAAGGCTCTTATATATATGAGGAGTTCATGCATACAGGAGGAACTGATGTCAAGGTTCTCTTATCTATGCAGTTCTATTCAATTCATTGACTTCTAAAATTGGTGTTTAAGTGAGAATTGTTGGTCTAGCATTCAACTGAGTGAACATCCTTTTCATCCAAAACATTTTTATAGTGCTTATGGTAGGTTTTTTTTGATGAATAACAGAGAATTTTCATTAAAGATTAGAGAAAATAGTACACAGTAGAAGGGGAGAGGTAAACCTTCTTAACCCTCCCCTGGGGAAAAAAAGAAACACATTACAATATTGCCCAAAACATTTGTTCCCTTCCCACTCCTTGCTTAGCAAGAGTACCCACAAAGGAGTTGGCACTTCTCTTTGTGGTACTTATGGTAGTTGCTTGCCTTAAATTGGTACTCAACCTCTTCTTGACTCTGCTTTGAGACCCTATCAGGTGCCCACTTGTATAAAATAGGTCTTCTAGGATTGTTTTTTTTAATCTTTTATGGCCCCAAATTTAATTAAACAAATTTCATTATTAAAGGAACTATGGTGATTTTATGCATATGGAAATGGATCCATATCATGATTTCTTTGGCGAAATGCCCTAGGTGTGCTTTGTTAATAGCAAAGAACCTAAATATGTTTTTTTGGAAATACGTACACCCTTGGTAAGGAGTTGGTGGCATACCTGATAGATCCAAGGCCCCATGGATTGTGTGTAATTTATCAGTTACAAGAAGCAAGTATGGAATCAATATAAATGGATGAGATGCCAGACATGCCAAGGGGGCCACCTCTATCTGCCCTAGAAATCTAATAATGCAATTCTTCCATCCTTTTCTTAGTTGTTCAGGTTTTCATTCTTTATTTTTTCTTTTTCTTATAAAGGGTGTAGCTTGTTCATGGGCCGGCCTGGTCCAGCCCGATCTAAGTTGGGCTTGGACATATCAAGCTCGTGGGCTTAGGCTCGAGCTTTCTCAAAAAATCATGGCCCGAGCCTGAGCCCAAGCCCGACTTGATAATGTATTTATATAATAGAAATATATTTTATATAATATATATTTTTTCTTTATTATTCTTATTTTTTTTGAAGTAATAGTGTGATCTTACATTATTTTTTAGGTTTCGAGGTCTTTTAATATAACTAAAACAGTTTTTTATTGAATAAAAAAGAAAAAATATTTTTCCAACTTTTTGGTCGGGCTCGGGCTTGGGCTTGGGCTTAGGCTTGGGTATATTTTGTTAATACAAAGACAAAGCCTAGCCCGACCTAGCCCATGAATAGGTCTAGGTGTAGGTATATATTATACCAATGTTTTAAAAACCAACTCGGAGGCCGGACCGTTTTTGCCTCCAGGTCACAGGTCATCAGTTCAACTGTCCGGGTTGAATGGGTCAGACCGCCCAACATGTATTTAAGGTATATGTATACATTTATATACATATATATGTATATATGAATATATATATATATGTGCATAAATATATATTTTATCAATAAATAATGTATAATTATTTTTTAGATATTTTATATGTATTTTTCTATTTAATTTATGTTTTTTTAATTCAGTTTTAATTTTTTATTTATAAAAATATTAAAAATTTCAATTTGAGGCCAAAAGGTTTTTTTCACAAAAATAGCAGGGCAAGGAACATAAGTCTCGGAAAGTTACCCAAAATAAAAAAAGAATCACCCAATCGGACATTAGAGTGCAAAGTTATGGCCTCCAAAAGTTTGCATGTATTGAGTGTGCAACCCGCGACTCGGTGATTGGGTTGAACAGGTCAATGGTTGAACCGGTCAGGTGGAATGGTTCTTGACCAAGTCAACGGTTTTTGATCACCTGATGGGTTTTGACTGAACTGGACCAGGAATCCTGACCGGGTGATGGTTTGAATGGTTCAACCGGCCGGGTCAACGACGGGTTGAAAACATTGTATTATACTACTATAATAGGGGAAGCCCCAACAAGATAATAAAAACTTTACATGATTAATGAGTTCAAAATCATGTACAGCAAGCACAAGTTTATACCTTTTATACATAAAAAGAAGAATTGAAGATGATGGCTTCCTAATTCCACTTGAAATGGTCATAAGAGAATCCTTTGAATTCCTTTTGGATCAATGCTCAGCATACCGTAGATCTTTCGATCTTCCAACCAGACCATCCACCGGAGAGTTGTTTATAGAAAAACTTGTTTCTTTCTTTCCATGCACACCAACATAGAGAAAATAGTAGAAAATTCCAAGGATTTTTACCTTGCCACAGAAACCTTCTCCAGCCATGATAAAACCAGAATGAGAGTTCTGGAGAAATCATCCAGTTTTGTTTGAAAAGCTATAGAAAGTGAGCCCATACTAAGTAAGTTTCTAATGCATAAACAATGTATCTGACCCCATATAGTTTGGGCAATGCTTAGATGTAAGTAACGGGCTGCAAATGTTATCAAAGATTTTATTTTTGGAAATTAAGTTTTTGGCAGACTGACAGTTAGGATTTTGTCCAAGGCTGCTGTCTGCATAATAAAGGAGACTTTTGAGGGAAGATGGGATTCCCATATCTATTTCCATGAAAATGATTCTTGAGATGGACCAAACATATGCTCATAAAAAAAGGATTTTAATGGGAAAAACACCATTTTTGCCTGCTTTCCATAGCTTGAATCCCATTCCTCACTTGGATTTTTGAATCACTTGGTTTTCCCAACAAAGTAATCAGCAAGTTCACTTTCTATCATTTATATTGTGACATAAGTTGGTTCCCAAGGCACCTAGAACTATGTGGGGTATGTTTGTCAATATGCATGATTTTATTTTTTGAAACAAAAATGACTGCTGTATCCGAAAAATTTCGGATATATAGAAATAGATGTAAATCAGTCCTCAAATATTAGGTATAAATTTGAAGATTAGAAGAAAAAAAGGAAGAGAAGTTAGAGCACCAGCACAAGAGAAGAAGATGGCGAAAAGAGAAGGAAGAAGAAGAAGAATCGAATTATCTTCCCTTTCTCCTCTATTCCTTTTTTTATTAAGAATTAATGTTAGAGTAATGACAAGTATGCCCTTAAGTGGGCGGCCAGCTAGGCAGTAACATAAAGAGATTAAACAAAAAGAAATAACAGGCCCATTAAGAGAGGCCCATTAGCCAACAAGAAAAGAAAAGATATTACAAGAGAAGATACTAGGACCCATTCGGCCCAGTCTCTTTATAGAAATATCATCCATGATTTGATATCCTTTTGTGCAAATACAATGGTATCAACAGTATACTTGTCCTCCTCTGTAAGATGAGTTAGAGCCAGCACTTGTATGTTCTCCATTATTGGTGGCTGATTTAAATCTATTTCCCTCACCCTAGTTTCAAAGATAAAATCACATTAAGAAGGGCATTGGTTAGAAAGAGGAGTCGATGGACGACAGGAAAATAAACAAATAAAGGAAGGCCATGTGAAAAAATGAAGCTATTGCTTCACCAAAAAAAAAATGATTGGTTAGCCAATGATGGATTTCAAGCAAGAGAATGAGATATTCTCTGAACTCCTTAACACTGAAACTCCAATGAGATCCTCTTTAGGGGGCGTTCTTTTTTCAGATTTTGAACGGGGGGAAAGTTGGTAATGGGATTTTGGTTCCCATTGACCAAGAATCCCATGTTCTTTTTTTAGATTTATGTGGGGACCAGGGAAAGTTTATTTTCCTGGGTATCACTTACCCGGGTAAGTGATACCCATCTCCTAGGTGGGTAAATAACTTTCCCACCTAGGAGGAAAGTTGGCAACACTTGAACGGGACAAAAATGCCCTTTTTAGTAATAGATTTTTTATGGCTAAAATGGTCATTGCCTTATTTACATGAGAAATAAAAGAACATGGGTAAATGCACTTACCTAGGTAATTGCATTTACCTGAGTAAGTAACTTACTGAAAAGCGAACAGGGCCTTAGAGTAACTAAATTGATAACCACCACAAAAGAATGAATTACATGCAAAATAGTTTGGTGTTCTCCTCCCAAATGCCCCATAATATGATCTCGCCCCTGCTTGAAGTTGAAGCAAGAGAAAAATGCTTACTCCATAAAACCAACATATTATTAGAGTGAGGCTATTGCATCGAACTGTAGAGAGACAGGGAGAAGAAAAAGGGAAGTAGGATTCCTAATCTTGGAAGACAAATGACAATAGATGATGGGGTGATGAATTGACCCTCTGTCAGACAAAGAACACCAATGTGGAGAGATCTTTAAAGCCTTATGTCTTCATTGAATTGCAATTTCATGTCAACGATAGGCATCATTTGTTTTTGTGGTTGCGTTCTGGTATGCAGATTAAAGTGCATTTGCACATTAAAAAAATTTTGTATTGATTATAATTTTGGGTAATATATTTGTATGAATTGTCGTGTGTACTTTTATCCATTCTGTGCTCCTGAACTCTTTTTTTTTTTTTTTGTTTCAACCATGAGATTGCCATTGCTTTATCTTCAGCCATTGTGTTACTTTGGCATTTTCCCATTAGACATGTTTTTACCTTCATTTGAACTATAAGAGGCTTAGACTTATATTCATGCTATTATAGGTGTATACAGTTGGCCCAGAATATGCACATGCTGAGGCAAGGAAGTCTCCTGTTGTTGATGGTGTTGTTATGAGGAACCCTGATGGAAAAGAAGTAAGCAATATGTATAGCATCAAAAAGTGTTATTTCTTTTTTAATGTTAATCTGGTTATTTTGCTTTATGTATGTAGGTTGCTGTTGTTTTCTATAAAGTTACCCATCCAATGGTATTAAAGGATCAAAAGTTGTAGTTTGCTTTTGATATGGGTTCCATAGTCAAATCTACATACAGGGAGAATGTTCCCTAATCAGGTCAAGCAGGGAGTTTCCCTATGTTGCCTTCTTTATTTTAGCTACATAGAAGAACCATGTGGTCAATCCTGATCGTTCATTTGATGGTGGGTCTTATGGGTTGGCTACGTGTTAAATCCTGCAGTCCATGTCAGCTGTATTCCAACCTATTGTTAAAGTTCTGGTTGATCAATAATAGCCTTTTTTTTCTAACTTCGAAAGTTTCTGTTGGGATAGGACTTATCTAGAACATGTTGCATAGTTTGCTGGGGCAAAAATTTTTCCATGAATTTGGGGTGCCGAAATGAACATGGGGAATTATTTTGATTCCGAAGCTCAGTTTTCACATGGAAGATTCCTAAGTTGTTATTAAACTCCTAATCGAATGCTTAACCCACATTACTAGAATACACCTGTTCCAGTAGTAATTTAATTTAATGTATAGCATAATTTTCAAGGCGCCAAGGCAAGGCTAGGTGACAGGGGGGCGCCTTGTCGCCTAGGCGATGGATTTTTTAAGTAAAAATCACATATCCTAGGGTAGTTCCCTAGGTTCCATAACCAACTTTCTTTAATAACTATCCATAATTTTCATAAGAAATTATAAACTTCATGTTTAAGTATAGAAAATCAACATATTTACGAGAAGAAAAAGAAGAAAGGAAAGAAAATTCAAAAAATATAGGGGCTGAACCCCTATTTTTGTTATAGGAATTTTGATTAGACAAAATTTTAAGTTCTTCCCTTATTGGTTCAGATTTTGAAGTCATTGAGGGTTCAATTCAGCAGTTAGCAATGTTTGTGTTGATTAAACCCTAACAAATAAGAAAATAATAAAAAGAAATTAGTTTATAAGCACAAAAAATGAATATTTTTCTTTAATAATGTCTATTTTATAATTATAATCTCAAAAAAATAACAATATAAAAGTATTTTATTACACAATATGCAAAACTGCTTGGCGACTGGGCGAGGCAAGCCTCCAAGGGCGCCTTGTCGCCTAGGTGACACCTAGGTGTCGCCTTGACAACTATGATATATAGATTTCATGATATACTTGATAGTTGATACAATTTTTATTATTATCAATATAAGAAGTATATGTAATCTTTAGTTGTTCAGCTTTGTCGAATTAACCCTTTTGAAAATTTCCCATATAAACCTTGGTAGAAGGTTCTTTCCTAGTTTTTTGTGATAAATACAATTATTATTGTTAAAGATCAAAGAAAATAAGCAGTACAAGCATCCTATAGAAAGGCACAACATCACAAATTCACAATACAAATGTCAATTACAACTGAGCCCAATACAAGCTGTTCCTATTTACTCCTTGTTTAGTTAACCCATATGCTATAGCATTAGCTGCTCTCCTAACCCAAAGTATTCTCAGGTTCATGTTCCTAGTTAGCTATTGAAACTTCTTCATCTCATCCCTAAAGCACCGAGTTTTGACTGTGGATCCTTCAGTTTGAATCCCCTTCAATGTCCACATTTATCAAGCCCAGTTCACTAGCAATCTGTAAACCTTTCATAGCTGCAACCAATTCTGCCCTAATGGAATCCCCCACTCCCATAGGACTGGAGAATAAAGTCATAATGTTTCCTTTGTTTCTCAGCACCCCTCCTATGCTTGAGGGGCCTTGGTTGCCTTGGCTGCTCCCATCAAAATTTAGTTTCACGAAGTCTTCAGCTGGTTGTTTCCATAGGGTTTTTTCTTTTTCTTTTTACGAGGAGCTTCTGGCCACTATTTCCCAATTTCTGCATATATCATCAAAGGATCAATTTGAAAAAGAATCTAAGGTCCTGAGCCAATGTATCACCCTCACCAGTATGCAATCTCTTACCTCTTCTTTACTCCTCTCCTTGCCTGAAAGAATTCTATTGTTTCTTTCTTCCAACAGAGTCCAAATTATCACTGCACTAGCACTTTTCCACATAATCCTAGGTTCGATCATGAGATTCAAGAATTGTGACAAGGTTTAAATGAAATGAGAGAACAAGAGAGAAGTTTCTATATTGGGTGTCAAAAATGAAGGCCCTCAATAAGGGAAGAAGCATAAAATACAGAAGTACAGGGATTGTACAATGAAAAGAAAAGTTAAAAGTACAAGTAGATAAATTTGCTGCTTTTCTTCTGTTCTACACTCCCCATGAAATTAAGGCTGCTGGGACCACATCAGTTTGTCAACTAGAAACTATGTCAAGCTTGTGTCATGGCCTTTGTAAAGAGAGAAGAAGTCAAGAGGCATGTCTAAAGACTTCTCATAGAAACTATGTCAAGCTTGTGTCATGGACTTTTTTTTGTATTTGATATTTAGCTGCATAGGCATGTCTAAAGACTTCTCATCAACAAAATTGGCTAACTTAATCAAATCAGTAGTATGTTGGCATCAGTTGACTATGTATCCTCAAGAAGATCGGTAATGCACCTCCAAGCCATGGAGAGAGACAAATAAGGTTCAAATGAAGAAAGAAAACAAGAGAAGTTCTATATAGGGTATCAAGAATGAATGACCTGAACTGCAAGAGCTAGAGTAAGGGCATTGTGGGTGCCCCCTATATTACTTATAGGGATGTCAATAGGTCGGGTTAAATGGTAAACCCAGCATGACCCAATCCTATAGGGTTGGGTTAGGGTCAGGTTTATTGGGGTTTAGGGTTGAGTTAGGGTTTTGATGCCTCAACCCTAGTTGGGTTCAGGTTTCACTAATTAAGAAAAAAATTAGTACAATAAAAGAGAAAGAAGGGGGAAGTGATAAACACAACACAACCCAAAATAAACTATTCCTTCCCACCCCTTGTTTAGCGGCTGTACAAGGTGACATTGATCAGAAACAAAACAGAGAAGAGAGGAGAAGGAGAAGGGAGAAGAGAAGAAGAAAGAAGAGAAAATTGAAGTCCAAAAAACTGGGCTAGCATTACCAGTCCTATTTATATGTTAGGGCGACCATTACAATAATAAGAAAGAAAGAAAAGACAAAAGTGCCCTTGCGGCACATAACCAAGATTACATCATTCCCTCTCAAGTTGGGGCATAGATATCAATCATCCCCAACTTGTCACAAAGATTATAGTGCCGCATGGACTTCAATCCTTTAGTAAGGATGTCTACAAGTTGTTCCTTAGAGCTGATGTAGGGAGTGTAGACTTCTCCTTTTTCCAATTTTCCTTGATGAAGTGCTTGTCAACCTCTATGTGTTTAGTTCTATCATGGAGAACAGGATTGGCTGCAATGTTGATAGCAGCTTTATTGTCACAATAGATTCTTTATCTATTGGATCACTCAAAGGGAAGCCCAATTCACCCAAGAGATTCTTTATCTATAGTAGTTCTGCCACACCATGAGACATGGCCCTATTCAGCTTCTGCACTAGATCTGACCACCACACTTTGTTTCTTACTCCTCCAAGTCACAAGATTTCCCCCAACAAAGGCACAATAGCCACTAGTGGATTTTCTGTCATCCACAGATCCAACTCAATCTGCATCAGTGTAAACCTCAACTTTAATATGCCCATGTTTTTCAAATAGGAGCCCTGTCCCAGGGAATTTTTTTAGGTATCTAAGAAATCTGTTTGCTGTCTCTAAGTGTGTGGCCTTGGGTGCATGCATAAACTGGCTAAGGACTCCCATTGCATATGCAATGTCAGGTCTTGTCATAGATAGATAGAGAAGTCTGCCCAGCAACCTTTGATACTGCTTTGTGTCTGCAACGTGCTCATCATTGTAGTCCCTAAGCCTGTGGTTTCCATCTATAGGAGTGTTAGTAGGTTTTGCTCCAAGTTTCCTTGTATCTTTCAAGTGATCTAGGATATATTTTCTCTAGGAGATGAAAACCTTGATTAGAATGGGCAACTTCAATCCCAATCACCGGTGATAATAATGTCATTGACATAAACAATCAAGGCTGCCATTCTTCCTTGTTCTCTCTTCACAAAGAATGTGTGATCAGACTGGCACTGTTTAAATCCCATCTATTGAGCTGCCTTGTGGAACCTACTGAGCCATGCCCTTTGAGACCGTTTTAGACCATATAGAGACTTCTTCAATCTGCAGACTCTCTACTCATTTCCCTTAGCACAAAAACCTGGAGGTTGGGTCATGTACACTTCTTCTTCTAAGTCGCCATTCAGGAAGGCATTTTTAATATCCAGTTGATGGAGCTCCCAATCTAGATTTGTTGCTAAAGAGAGAAGCACCTGAATAGAGTTCATTTTGGCTACAAGGGCAAAGGTTTCAGCATAATCAACTCCATACACTTGTGAAAAGCCTTTTGCAACAAGCCGGGCCTTGTATCTCTCCACTGTGCCATCTGCCTTATGTTTCACAAAGAATACCTATTTGCACCCCACAAGTTCCTTTCCCTCGGGAAGATCAACCAATTCCCACGTGCCATTTTTGTAAAGGGCATTGATCTCCTCCTTCATTGCATCTGTCCATTCAGGAATAAATAAAGCTTCTACAACACTCTTAGGAAGGGGAGCACTGTCAATAGCAGAGAGGAAAGCACGGAAAGAGGGTGAAACATTCTCATAGGACAAGAAATGAGACATTGGGTGGTGTGTGGTGCATGATCTGACACCCTTCCTTTTAGCAATAAGAAGATCCATATCACAATTGGAAGTGTCAATATCAATGGGTTCAGGAATATCAATTGGAATAATAGTACCTAGATGCGGTGAGGGATTCAACCCCTGAGAATCTGATGGCATAGGTTGCACAACTTCAGGATGCTTTGTGTCTATTGAACTCTATTGATCCCGGCCTTGACTTTTGTACCGCTATCTACAAAAGACCCGAAATGGAGGAGGGTCACGAGGAAAAGGCAATAACACTTGTTTCTGTTTCTCCTCACTTGAACTCTCCCCCTAAGGAGAAGTAGAAGAGAAAGGAACATCCTCAAAGGAGACACCCATGGATACAAAGTACTTTTTGGAAATGGGGTCAAAGCAACGATAACCCTTTTGGGAGAGTGTAGCCGAGGAAGACACAAAGAATAGCTTTGGGATCTAGCTTACCATGGGTAGGAGATAAATCATGGACAAAACACTTACACCCAAAGACACGCATAGGGATAGGAATCAATGGAACCTTAGGGAAGAGGAGCTGATGAGGGGACATGTACACCAAGAGATGAGATGGCATCCAATTGATGACATAAGCCGCAGTCATAACAACATCCACCCAGAACCATTTTGGAACATTCATGTGTATCAACAATCCCTGTGCAACCTCTAGGAGATTAAGATTTTTCCTCTCTGCAACCCCTTTTTGTTGAGGGGTTCTGGCACAAGAGCTACGATCAAGCAAGCCACAAGTTTCAAAAAATTTTGTGAGGTCACCATGGAAATACTCTTTGGCATTGTCTAATTAGAAAATTTGTTTCTCCGTTTGAAATTGTGTGTATACCATACGTTGAAAAGCTTTCACAAGTTTAGGGACTTCCTCTCGAGAGTGTATAGGGTAAACCCTAGTATATTGAGAGAAGTCATCAATGAAAGATATATGAAATATTTGTAGCCATTCTCCATTGGAATATTTACAGGTCCCCAAACATTAGAATACACAATGAAAAAAGGAACTGATCTTTTATTATGTAAAGGAAATGAAGTTCTACAATGCTTGCTTAGTTGACACACTTGACATTGAAAATCATTGATTGACACTAACTTAAACAATTCTGGAAGCAAATACATCAAGGACTCAAAGGACATATGACCCATACAATTGTGCCACAAAGTAATCTGACTTTATTGGATTGACTCAAAGACTCTGAGGCCGCAAGACCAACTTTATTCTCTAGTACATAGAGATCATTCACCATGTTTCCGCTACCAATTGTCCTCTCGGAGGCCAAATCCTGAAAGAGACAAGATTGAGGAAAAAAGGTTACTGAGCAGTTCAAAGATTGTGCAATGCTACTAATAGATAATAAATTAATAGACAACTTTGGAACATGTAAAACAGTTGACAGAGGTAGTCCAAATGGCAAATATATAGATCCTCACTTTATCTCTGCCAGAAAGAAGGGTGTATGATTGGTAAAAGGTTGACTTACCAGTCATGTGATTGGAAGCACCTGAATCAATAAGATGGAGATTCGGAGGTATTAGTAGACACATGGAATGTAGAAGCTAAGTTGCCTGAAGAAGAAGCAAAAGAGGTGGAAGGAGTGGGTCCAAAATCTGCTTGTGTTAGAGCCCTACCATATTGCTCCAACTGGTCACAGAAGGCATTGATAGTATTTTCCTTGATATCAGAACTAGTGGGCAATCATGGGGATTCGCAGTAGTACATCCACTCAGTGGCTCATGAGAGACCAAGTTAGCCGAGGTGAACTTCTTCTGAGTTGGTTTCTTATTTTGCTCTTGTGCTGATCTCTTGCTTAGGTCTTGTGCCCACTTAGGCTTTTCATGCTATTCCCAACATGTCTCCTGTGTGTGTCAAAATTTCTGACAATGAGTGCACCACAATTTATCTTTATCATCAACCATTTTCTGACCATCTCCCTTTCTTGCTGAATTAGTTTTACATCTTACGGCTAAAGCAATGGTCTCCCCCTCAGGAGGATTCATGGCGGATTTTCTACTTTTCTCAGATTGAACCAATGCATACACCTCTTGAATAGATGGAAGATCCTTGCTGGCCAAAATCTGAACTCAAATGAGTTTATACATGGGATTAAGCCCTAGCAAAAACGCAAACACCCACTACTGTGAAACTAACTGTTTGTAAGCTTTGGCATCCTTCTCTCTCTCCCAATCATTGTTTTGATAGTAATCTAACTGTGGAGGGACAAACAACCAGGTATAGGAAGAGTCCACTGTATAACAAAGGAGACAGGAAGGCTTTCTCCGCAGGCCTGAGCCAGGGAGCTAATCGACACTGTCATCCCTTTTCAAGACTTGGACTCCCTTGCCTCCATTTCCAGTTTCTCGTCTCCCTCCCAGCATAACCCAGGTATTTGTGTCCTTTCAGGTTTTGCTACTAATGCTTTCTCTATGTCCTGTGTTCCAGATACCAGTCTCAGTTCAGAGCCTGCAGCCTGTGAAGGAGGGGGAGGGGCAAATAATAGAAGTAGAGACAGAGAGGGAGATAGAAGAGAAGAGGAAGTAAATAGTATTACTGGTGAGATCATGATTGATAAAGAGGAGGAGATGGATTCTAAGAAGGAATGGGTGGAAGAGGTTCAGGTAGGAAAAAGTCAGGAGGAAGAGAGTAGATATGGGGACTTAGGTCAAGAGGAGAGAATGGGAAGGACAGACAAAAGAGAGCTGACAAGTGAAGACTCCGTGGCAGTATTTGTACAAAAGTTGGGATGTAAACTGAAAGATCCAAACGATCTGAAAGGATTCATACAAAAAAAGAGAGAAGAAGTCAAGAGTAAAAGGAGAAAAAGAAGTGAGGCTGAAAGACTAGTGAAGGATGTGGAAGGAGACAAAAGCTTCGGTGTTGTAGGGGAAAGAAGGAAAGGGAAGAAGTGAGGGTAATAGGTGCAAGGGGTGGTCAACAAATAATTATGTGGATTATTAGCTGGAATGCGAGGGGATTGGGGAGTGCAAGAAAGAGAGCAGTGATAAAAGAGGCCATCAAGAAAATAGATCCAGATGTGGTGCTGCTACAGGAAACCAAAAGAGCAGATTTTGACATTAAATAGGCAAGGAGTGTGTGGAGAGGTAGGGGGATCAGTTGGGTGGCTTTACCTTCATGGGGATCCACGGGGGGTGTTGTGACAATGTGGAAGAATTAGGTAGTTGTTGGGTTGGAGGAATTGATAGGACAATTTTCAATTTCCTTGAAATTGAAAGAAGGAAATTTTGGGAAGAACTAGCTGACATTAGGGGTCTGTGGGATGGGCCTTGGTGTCTAGGAGGAGATTTCAACGTAATCAGATTTCTGGAAGAAACTAATAGTCCTAGGCAGAGGCCCAATACAAGTATGAGGAGATTTAACCAGTTTATTGATGCTTTTGAATTAAAGTATATCCCATTGCCTCAAAGATGTTATACATGGTCCAATCTCCAAGTCAACCCAATTTGCTCTAAGCTAGACAGATTCTTGTTCTCAATTGGTTGGGAAGAACATTGGGAAATTTGAATTCTAGAGCACTCCCGAGGGTAACCTCTGATCATTGGCCTATTGTACTTTGTAAGGAGGAGGTGAGAAATGCGAGCCCCACTCCTTTTAGATTTGAAAACATGTGGTTAGAGCACCTGGGGTTCATCAAGAAAGTAGAAGATTGGTAGGCAGAGAGCAATCCAACAGTGGAGTGGAATGGAATGAGGTTTCACAAAAAACTTAAATATTTGAAGGCAAAGATCAAGGAATGGAACTTATCAGAGTTTGGGAGTCTAGAGGAAAGGAAGCAGAGAGTGATCACACAAATTGAAGATCTAGAGAGCAAAGAAGGGAATGGCAGCTTAACAGGAGAGGAAAAGGAGCAAAGATGGAATTTGCGTAAACAACTAGAGAACCATATTTTCCAAGAGGAAATAAGTTGGAGGCAGAAGTCGAGATGCAAATGGTTGAAAGGGGGACAAGAATACTAAGTTCTTCCATGCTTTGGCAAATTGTAGAAGGAGAAGAAATTCTATTTCTAGTTTGGAGATTGGAGGGGTAACAATTACAGGTCAAAGAGAAATTGTAGGAGCATGTGCAGATCATTTCAGGAATATATTCAGAAGGCCCCTAAATAATAGGGTGTGGCTGGAAGGTTTGGATTGGCCAACTTTGAGGAGAGAAGATAGGGAGTGGTTGGAAAAGAAATTTGAGTTGGAAGAAATTAAAGAGGCAGTCTTTTCAATGGATAGATCAAAGGCACCAGGCCTAGATGCTTTCATGATGGCTTTTTATCAGGATTGTTGGGTGATTCTAAAAGAAGACCTCATGTCAGTGTTTGATGAATTCCATACCAGAGGAGTAATCAACCCTGGGCTAAACTCTATCTTCATTGCTCTGATTCCCAAGAAAAGTGATGCAAGTCACCCAAAGGACTACAGGCCAATTAGTCTTGTCAATAGCCTCTATAAGATCATTACCAAGGTCTTGTCCTTTAGAATTAGGAAGGTGCTCCCAACAATTATAGCAAATAACAAAGGAGCCTTTGTCAAGGGAAGGCAGATAATAAACCAGATTCTTGTAGTAAATGAGAGCCTAGAGGATTTCAAGAGATCCAGGAGAAGTGGGGTGGTATGCAAGTCAGACTTGGAAAAGGCTTTTGACATGGTTGATTGGTCTTTCCTATTAGAGGTGATGTTGAATTTTGGGTTTGGAGAAACTTGGTACAAATGGGTGATGGGTTGCATAAGGGATTGTCATTACTCTATTTTAGTTAATGGGGCAGTGGTGGACTATTTCCCAGCTCTAAGAGGGATTAGGCAAGGGGACCCTCTCTCCCCTTTTTTGTTTACTTTGGTTGCAGAAGTATTGGGGAGATTGATCTCCAAAGCAGATTCTAGGGAGCTAATAAGAGGATGGAGAGTTGGAAGAGACAATATACAACTTACACACCTTCAATTTGCAGATGACACAATTCTATTTTGTGAAGGAGGGGACATCAATAGGATTAGAAACCTAAAGCTCACCATACAACTCTTCGAGCAAATGTCAAACCTTAGAGTAAATTTTGAGAAGAGTTGTATAATTGGAGTCAATATGGGCGAGGGGGAGGTTTGTGAATGTGTAGACATTCTGGGGTGTGTAGTTTCCAATTGGCCCTTAAACTACCTTGGTTTACCATTGGGAGATAATCCTCATAAAGGTGAATTTTGGGCCCCTGTTGTGGAGAGGTTCGAAAAAAGACTTGCCAACTGGAAGAAGAATTATTTATCTCTCGGTGGGAGGATCACTTTGATAAGGTCTACTCTTGCCAACATTCCTATCTATTTCCTTTCAGTTTTTAAGATTCCGGCTAAGGTGGCTAGTAGGCTAGAAAAACTAATGAGAGACTTTCTTTGGGAGCCGGGAGCGGAGAAGAAGGACCATAGGGTCAGATGGGATGTGGTATGTAGATGCAAGAAGGAATGGGATTTGGGAATTGGGAATATAAGGGTTAGGAACTTGACACTGTTGGGAAAATGGCTGTGGAGATTCTCATTGGAGAAAGAAAGACTGTGGGTTAAGATAGTGGAAAGTATACATGGGCTGGCAGGCAATGGATGGGACTCTGGGATCTTAGCAAGGGCTACAAGAGCTTCTCCTTGGAAAGCTATTCAAGCCATCTTGCCCTTGTTCTATCCTTGGGTCAGGTATGAATTACACTCAGGTAACCTCATTAAATTCTGGGAAGATGTATGGGTTGGGAACTCCTCTTTGAAAGATCAATTTCCAAGCCTCTTTGCTATCTCTACCCTTAAAAATGAACCAATTWCCTCMTTTCTTGTTCCTTCTAATTCTCCTTCTGGGTTCGGTTGGAATTTGAACTTGAGAAGAGATGTCAGGGACACAGAGTTAGCCTACATTTCAGCCTTATTATCCATTCTGGAAGGGATCTTCATTGAGCCATCGAAGTCAAATAGAAGAATATGGACACTCACTCCCTCGGGCTCCTATTCCTGTGCCTCTTTCTTCAAGGCCCTTCTATCCCCTTCTCCTGTTGGAATGTCTTTTCCTGTTAAAGAAGTATGGTGTTGACCTATTCCTCCTAAGGTTGGGTGCTTCTATTGGGAAGCCTTTCTGGAAAGAGTTAATACAGGGGATCTACTTCAAAGAAAAAGACCCAATAGTTATTTGTCTCCTCACTGGTGTGTTCTTTGTAAATCTGATGGTGAGTCTGGATATCACTTATTAATTTCTTGCCAGTTTGTTAAAGTCATTTGGGAATGGCTTACTTCTCTGTTTGGTTGCAGGTGGACTCTCCCTTCGGATGTGCAAAGCTTATTTACTTCTATGCCTAACGGGTTAACCAAAAGGGCCAAGATCATGTGGAGATGTGGTAGGGCTGCAGTGTGTTGGACTGTTTGGGAGGAGAGAAATTTAAGGGTATTTTCTGATGAGGAGAGAAGCCTGGAAGTAATTCTGGAAACTATCCACATTACGGTGATTCATTGGTTAAAAACTTTGGAGCTGTTTGCAGTGTTCTCAGTCGATGAGATGGCCAGAAAGTGGAAGGAGATTGCGGAGTTAGGCTCAATCAGGAAGACCTCAAATTCCTGCTGGACACCTCCACCTCAGGGATTTACCAAACTGAATTTTGATGGCAGCAGCATGGGTAATCCAGGGCCCTCCGGAGTTGGGGGAGTAATAAGGGATGAAAATGGGAACCTGCTAGCTATGTATTCTGGTCCAATTGGGGTGGGTGATTCTCTGAGGGCTGAGATCCTAGGCGCTCTTGAAGGGATTCAAAAGGGCTAAGGAAATAAACTGTAAAAAACTGATCATAGAAGGTGATTCTGAAATTGTAGTAAATTGGCTAAAAGAGGACAGTTCTACACTCTGGAAATACAGCAACGAAAAGAGAAAATTCAAGTGGCTTACCAAGGATATTGAAATCCATTGTACATGGATAGTGAGAAGTGCTAATGCACTGGCAGATGGTCTAGCTAGGCAAGGAGTGAACAGAAACTCAATGTTTTGGGCTGTTTTGTAATTGTTTCATGAATTCGGGATTATAGGGTATCTGGGGGTTAAGATTTTTTAGCTCCTTACCTTGTAATTTAGCTTTTCCTTCTTATTAATAAAATTCACTGTTACTGATAAAAAAAAAAAAGATAGTAATAACTCTTTCCAGATAGATGTGAGGGCAGAATAGTAAGTGGATGAGCTTCTTTCCCCTTGTTTACATGTTGTAGACTCGGCTTGCAATTGATAAATTCTAGCATAGTGTCTCTGCTCGGAGTAAGTTGACTTTGCTTGTTCCCATATTTCCTTAGTTGTCTCAGCCCACATAAAATTCTGCTTTACCGATGGTAGCATAGTAGTCAGAAGCCATGACATAATCATGCAGTTCTCCTGATCCCACTTATCATATTCAGCAGTACCAGCCCTAAGCTCCTTTACTTTCCCATTGATGTACCCTGCCTTTCCTCGGGCAGTGATGTACAGTCGCATCTCCTTAGACCATGTCAAATAATTTCTGCCATCTAAGGGGGTGATAGTTGTTGGAAAACTCATGGAGTCCTGACTACTATTCATTCCTCCTCGATTGAAGGAGGTCCCATAAGTTGCAGAGTCCTCAGAGGCCATAGCAAAGAGTGGTTATCAGAAGGTTCAAACCTACAAACCTCCTCCCATAGTCCACACACCAAAAAACACACAGCCCTCACATCAAGTGTTAAAAAAAATTGTAGCACGCACTGTGTTTTCTGTCATAGGTTCACAGGTCTAACTGACCTCACACAATCTAGTTTAGGCCACATATGGCATCTACAGAACCTGCCGTCACAGATTCACAGGTCTAACTGACTTCACAAAGGCTAGTTTGAGTCACACATAACATCTACAGATCTCCTGTTGTATCTTTTTATCTGAACCAGGTCATACATGACCTACACAGGTTCTTCACCCACACGGATTTGGATCACTGACACACAGACCAATTTAACAGGTCTACACCATTCGGCTGAGGCAAACTTTAGTATGTTCTTGGTAACAGTACCAAGAACCAATAAAAAAAGACTTCAGTCTATATTTCTGATCAGTTCGACTGACTTCTGGAAGTTGTAGTCCAGAGAAGAATGGAAGAGACGAAGAAAGGACAACCACCGACCTCTAAGAAGACCTCAGACAATCATCAGTTGCTCTATGGAAGTGTTTGTTCAAGTTTCTGTTCAAGAATTAATGGAACAGGATCAGCTGAACAGTTCTCAGGGCATGGTCGAAGGTATCTTCCTCATTCTCAGTCCAGACATGCGATGGGATAGCTTCGATCAGTCAAGGAAACTTTTACAGAGCCCTGTCCTGCTCTAATACCATGATATCGATCAGAAACGGAACAGAGAAGAGAGGAGAAGAAGGGACAAGAGAAGAAGAAAGAAGAGAGAATTGAAGTCCAAAAAACTGGGCTGGCAGTGCCAGTCTTCTATTTATATGTTAGGGCGACCATCACAATAATAAGAAAGAAGGAAAAGACAAAAGTGCCCTTGTGGCACATAACCAAGATTACATTACAAGGTATTCAGATTGCAAACCAATTAGGAGTTTAGAATTTGGTAATTGAAGGAGATCCAAAGTTGTTGTAGGATGGTTGACAGATCCAGGCTCAACTATATGGCAATACAGAGACTTATTGAGGTAAGTTAATTGGTTCATAAGGAGCCTGACTATTACCTCTCTTTGGGTGGGAAGAACAGTGAACACCTTAGCAGATGGGTTAGCTAAGCAAGGGGCTTCAAGGGAACATTTATTTTGGGCTGCACTGTAATTTTATTTCTGTTTTAGCTTGATGTAATACTTTGATAGGAGAGGTAACAACTTGTGCTTCTCCATGAGTATCCTGTAATGTTTTAATTTTCTGGTTTTAATAAAATTCTCTTCATTCATAAAAAAGGCATCTGTATCTCTTTTTTTGATAGATAATATATCACATTTATTAAAACCAAGAGGAAATTACAGACCCTTGGGAAGATGCAAGATGCTGCGGCCGCCTCTCCAAAACAGGGAGCCCAAAAAACATAAAAACCATTAGAACTATAGCAAAAAGTACATGGGTGGTACTACAAGATTACAGTTTAGCCCAAAACAGTGTTTCCCTATTTGTCCCTTATTTTGCCAAGATATCAGTGAGGGCATTCGCTGATCTCCCCACCCACTGTACTGTAACAGACATATTTCTTATCAGCCACTTATATTTCTTTAGCTCATTCTTGTAAATCCATGCGACCTCCTTTGAATTATTTAGCCACCCCACTACTATCTTAAAGTCCCCTTCCATCAGCAATTGCTCCACACCCAATTCTTTTGTAAGGACTCCTTGTATGGCAGCTAACAATTCTCCAGCCTCATTTCTCAGTACTCCTCCCAATCCAGAGGGCCCTGGCTGCTCCCGTCAAAATTCAGTTTCAAGAAACCTTGTGGTGGGGGGGGGGGCAGTTTGCAGAAACCCTGTCCTTTAAAGATGAGCAGCTTGCTACTGCTGTCCAATTACTCCATAAATCATTAAAAGAGAAAGGATGAAACAGTTCCATAGACTTTAACCAGTATATTGCCCTATTCATGATGCAATCCATCAAGGCCTGGCTGCTCCTTTCCTTCTCTTGGAATATTCTAGTATGCCTTTCATCCCAAACTGTCCAGATCAAAGCTGCTCTTGCACACCTCCACATGCTTCTTACTCTTTTATGGGGCCATGACAAGGTAGATGAGTTGAACAACATGCTTATTTCTGTTGGTGTGTCCCACCAATACCCAAATAAGGAGAAATGCCAAGCCCAAAGCTCTGCAGTGACATCACGAGATAGAAATAAATGATTACAGTCCTCACCATGAGATCTGCAAAGAGTACACTTGTTAGGAGAGATACAAAGAAATGGTCTTCTCTTTTGTAGGTTATCCATGGCATTAACCTTCCCATGGCACACTACCCAACCATTTGTATCTCTTCTGATCCAATTACAAGTCACCTCCATCCCTTATAGCAATTTAATGGCTTTCCTCTTCTCATATATATAGCACCACCATCCAACCTCTTCTTTTTGGAACTAGCTTATTACAGGCTTTGAATCACCTTCAATTAACAACTTCCTGTCCTGATGTTCAGATCCTTAGCCTTTTGAGTCCCTTCCATAACCACCATAATTTCAGCCCTTAAAGAGTCCCCACTTGCAATTGGACTTGAGTAGAATGCAATGACATTTCCTTCCTCATTCCTAAACACTCCTCCAATGCCAGACAGGCCTAGGTTGCATTCACTACTACCATCAAAGTTGAGCTTAACAAAACCTCTAGAGGGTGGGGACCAAAATTGCTACAAGCCAAACCTGCTAGGTCATGATACCCTTACATGGAGGGCATTCTTCTATTTAGTATGGTTTGTAACCGCATAACCTTAAAGTTTAGGATTTCTTTTCGTAAATGTTTTGTTCTCTTTTTTTACTTTTAAGGAAGTGACTCCTTGGAACCCATAAACCAAATTTCATTAAATTTGCAGCTCTTGGATATTGAAAACATGGTATAAAAAAATATAATTGAAAGGCTGCAGGTTGGGTCAGGTCAGTATCGGGTTAAACCCTATAGGGTCAGGGGCAGGTTCGGAAGTTACATATTATGAAGTTGGCTTGGGTTTGGGTGGAAGCAAACCCACCGAACCTGAATCATTGACATCCGTAATTACCTAGCATTAAGATGAACTTTGATGGGTGTAGTACTGGGAACCTGGAGCCCTTAGGAATTTGTTGGGGGGTGTTCAAATGGGCTGATGGGTTTGTCATGGCTCTATTCTCAGTGCCTATAGGGTATGGAGACTGTTGAGTGGGCCGGTTTGTTTTGTTGAGTGGCCCGGTTTGTCTTTAGTTTGTTTTTATCTAATTAGGAAGTTGTTGGTTCGAGGCCCATTAGTTTTTATTTTTTAAAGTTGTGACTGTTCAGTTTTAGTAGCCGCCCTACTAAGGGCATCCTTGTAATATCTCATCTTTAAGTTAAATATAAATATAATGAGGGGCTGGCGGCTAGGGTTAACTTTCTCATAAATCTAGTTGACCTCCTACTCTTTTCTTCTTCTCCTTCCTTCTCTACTGCTGAAATCTTCACCTTCCCTCCTTTTCTCTCACAAGAAGCTCGACTGAATCAGCAAATAGTGATTTCTACTGAGACTCAATGAGGTCTTATTTATTGACAGTTTTACAAGGACTGAATTTAGGGAAAGAATTAAATCACAAAGGGATCATTGTGGAAGGAGATTCAAAGGTTGTGGTGGGATGGCTAAGAAATAAAGCACAGTCTAATTGGAAATTCAGAGACACGTTAAGGGAAATCAGGTCATTGGTAGAAGAATTAAATGCCATATTTCAGTGGGTTCCTAGAATTGAACTGAAATGTATTGGGGCGAGGTTCCAAGGGGAACCATATAGGACATTGTGATAGAGAGCAAGTGCTGGTCTACAAGCCTTCTCTTGTAAAACATTTTGTTTATATCCTAATAAAATATTGATTGTTACCAATCATAAAAAAATGAATGACCCTACCCCAAAATGTCAAATAATATATTAAGGCCTAATATCTACAATTACAAAGAAGTCTCTCAATAGTCAACAACGATAAAAATGTTAAATGCAAAAGTATAGGGACTGTATGGTAAATAATAAAAAATAAAATCCAAGTTGATAACTTGTCTACTTCTCATCTGTTCTATATCTTGGGAGTTTCTACCTTAGCCTTAATATATTTTCGCATGGTTCATTCTCTCTCTCTCTCTGCACATTGAATCTGTTTATTCAATGTGGAATTCTTTGATGCATTCCATTTTCCATGTAATTATCATGTACTATTTTGTTTCAATTTAGGATTTCTGGGAATAGCTAGACTTTCTGGGATGTAATGTTTGTTGTTGGGCATTTCCTCTATATTCCATTGTAGTTTTTTGTTTTCTCTAACAATTTTTTCCTTTTCAATGCTATGGTCCTTCCTTTAAACCGGTTTCCTCCTTTCCTGTTAAAGAAGTATGGAGCGCTCCGGTACCCCCAAAAGTAAGGGCTTTTTGTTGGGAAGTGGTTCTCCAAAAAATCAATACCTTGGAAGTGCTTTAAAGAAAGAGACCAAATTGGTGCTTGTCACCTCATGTCTGTAGCCTTTTCTTGAGGAATGGTGAGATGGTGAATCACCTATTAATTTCTTGTCCTTTTAGTGCTCTATTTTGGGATTGGTTCTCCTCTCTCTTTGATTATAGGTAGACTCCTCCCACAAGTGTAGCAGATTTATTTGACCCTAGCTTTTTCCAACAACCAAAGAAGAAAGGAAGGGTGATGTGGAGAACAAGGGCAGCTATCTTTGTGGGCAGTGTGGGAAGAGAGAAATAATAGGATTTTCCAAGGGAAAGAAAAATAAGCTCCTGAAGTTATTGAAGGGATCACCATCAAGGCAGTACATTGGCTGAAAACTCTTGACTTGTTCAAGGATGTCTCTGTAGATGATTTGACTAGAGGCTGGAGTATTTTAACAAGGTCTTCTACTTCATCACCTACCATAGAAGCAGTTTGGTCCCCTCCTTTGCAGTGTAATGTCAAACTGAACTTTGATGGCAGCTCTCTTGGGAACCCTGGACCTTCTGGAATAGGGGGTGTGTTTAGAGATGCGGAAGGAAAAATCCTAGCTATGTATTCTGGTCCAATAGGTTTGGGGGATGGGTCTCCTCCAGGGGTTCAGATGGGCCAAGCAATTGGGTTTTCAACAGTTAGAAGTGGAGGGGGATTCAAAATTAGTAGTAGGTTGGCTGCAATCAAATAGTTTGGGAACATGGTCCCTTAGACAACATGTAAGGGAATTATTGAGCCTCACAAGGGAGCTGGGTGCACAAGTGTATTGGTCTAGGAGGTCAGCAAATGCTTTAGCTGACAACCTAGCAAAACAAGGGGTGAATCGGGAGGTTTTGTTTTGTGCAGTGTTGTAAGTTATTTGTTATTCAGGGGTCACCTTGTACTTTAGAAGGTGACAGTTGTTCTGGTTTTATCTAATGAAAGTTACCGTTTCCTATAAAAAAAAAAAAGATATCAAAAAAATTTATAATAAAAAAGATATGCTGCTTTTGATGGCACAGAAAGACCTTTTTGTGTGCACTTTTTGGTGATTTGCAACTTCTTGATGGATTGGCCTTTAGTTTTGAAGCAGTTCAACAAATTGAGGGATTTCCTTTTTAATTAGCATGCTGTTCTGGTTATAAAGGATGGGCACTATAAAGGTTCTCTTATCATTAATGAAATTATTTTGTTATTCATCAAATATATATATATATATATATATATATATATAAATGATTTGTAGCTTTTGTAAAGCTTAATGATGAAACTCCATGTGTTTTTAGTCATTCAGTTAACATCTTTATTTACTAATGCTTTCACCTAGTTTGGAATTTCATTTGTCAATCTCAAAATTTGATGGTCATGCATGTAACATGGAGTGTGATGCCATGACCACATCATTTCTTTATTATATAAAAGTTTAATTCCTTTTGTAGGTGAGATATCCTGTATTACTGACTCCAGCTGAAAAGCAAATGGCAAGAGATGTTTGCATCGCATTTAGGCAAGCGGTAGAGTTTTCCATTATAAAATCAACATTTTCTTCTGAATTTTTATATTGGTTCAAGCTGTTATTGTTCTTAGCATTTTCTCAACTCAAACTTGGTAGGTGCCACTAGATTTCTCTGTTTATTCTTGTCATGGTATGCAGTGCTGCATTGGTAACACTTTCAATCCTAGGTTTTGTGACTGTGAAGTTACTCCTTGGCCATGACTTAACCACCATTCTTTTCATATTTCATAAAAATTATGTGTTGTGTTCATTGAGCAATGTTTGTCACAAGTTGTTATGCTTCAGAATCGTGAAAAAATGTTTGTTGCAAGTTGTTATGCATGATTGTTATTCATCTGTAAATGGTTATGTAAAATATCCAACAACTAATTAGTTAATGTTATCAACCACTTAATTATCTTTTAGGATTCATGCAGATAACATTGTCAAGCATGGTTTTTCTGTTTAATTATGTGTCATTTTATATCTAAGGAATTTCCAGGTCTTCCTATCATTCATCATGGGAAATTAGGTGGATCAATTATAGCAACCACCTCTGCATGTGTTGTGCTTGAGAAGGGCATGGTCTGGATTCTGGGTTACCTGATGTGGTGGTGTTCAAATGTACTTGCAGGTTTGTGGATTTGATCTCTTGCGCTGTGAGGGACAATCATATGTTTGCGATGTTAATGGGTGGAGCTTTGTAAAAAACTCTTACAAGTAATTATCTTCTAACTTCTTTATTGGCCCACCCATAATTTTGGATTATGCTTTCATTGTTGCAACATGTTTTCAAATTTCCATCTATATACGTTGGTACAATACATATCATGTCGTTATCTAGGAGTGTGGAAATGACATCACCACATGTTGAATATCGTTGACTAAGGCTCTTAAATTCCTTTTCTGTTTATCCATTCATGTTCATAGGCATCTTAATCTATACCCCTCAGCCTGTAGGTAAAAGTGACAATATCCCTGTTTTAATCTGCTTGTATGCATAGATGTATAAGAAGGTACCCATATCTGTAGGAGAGTTGATTCTACAAAGTATTACTAAACACACCACCTCCAACTAGAAGCTCACAAGGTACCAGAACCATCTAAATCTGAAACAATTATGTCAGGTCACAGACTTTGCATACCATTGACAGGCCTATGCTGAATCCATATCTTGATGCCTTCAGTTGGGGCACTTTCATATATCCGTTTGAGCTGAAAACTTACAATGTTTAAACAGTGTAAGTGTACTTGCATCAAATTTCAGCCAGATTGACTAAGGTTTTGTAGATAGGGTTGTATTTTATTGCTTTTTTATAATATTACTTTTCTTTTTTGAGAAAGGGTAACTATTTCATTCAAGCAAAAAAATGGAGACGTACATGAGAGGATGTATAGCAAGTAGGGATAATCAACAAAAAACACAAAAGCCCCCATCTATCAAAAAGAAAGAAAGAAAGAAAGAAAGAAAGAAAACACAAAAGCCCCATCAACAATCAGATACTCTATTTGTCTATTTGCATTTACACTATAGAAAAAGTTCCTATCGAATCCTGATTTAGCTAAGTGATCAGCCTTGTGGCTAAGTTGATCAGTTCTCCTGGGATCCATCTGAAATAGCAACCAAGATGAGGAGTCAGCTCTGAAATTTCTACAAGGAAGTGCTTTCAAGTAATCAATTTAGAGTGTGTGTTTTTTGATATCCAAATTGAATTGAACCCCTTGAGCCACTAGATTAGCTAATTTGAATTCTAGCAGTTTAGCTAAAGAAAGTCTTTGCTGGAGGAAGTTGTACTGGGGATTTTCTTTGCTGGGTTGGCAACTTAATATTATTGGCTGTTTCTGTAGGGGGGGGGGTGCATTTGCAAGGTCATTGTCTTAATCCTGTTACTTTTCCTATAAAGTGGAAGTTTAAGTTATTAGTATTTATAATATATATTAACTATAGATTGTCTTCTTTTTCTAAGTATAGGTATTATGATGATGCTGCATGTGTGTTAAGGAAAATATTTCTGGATGCCAAGGCCCCTCATCTTTCTTCAAAAATTCCACCAACCCTGCCATGGAAGATGAATGGACCAATCCAACCTTCTGAGGGATTAACGCGTCAGGGGAGTGGAATTATTGGCACCTTTGGACAATCGGAGGAGCTACGATGTGTAATTGCTGTCATCCGCCAGTAAGATTTAAATGTCCTACTGCTTTTTTACTTATTTAAATAGCACTTATTCTGTCACTTCTTAGTCACGTTTTTCCTTGGCAGTGGTGATCGAACCCCCAAACAGAAGGTCAAGTTGAAGGTTACAGAGGAAAAGCTGTTAAATTTGATGCTAAAATACAATGGTGGAAGGCCTAGGTCTGAGGTGCTTATTTTCTCTTAATCCTTATCTCGCTTTAACCCATTTGACTTAAAATTTCCTTTCTAATCTTTGTTAATATGTTGTCTGCTTTCTTTTTTGCAGACAAAACTTAAAAGTGCTATTCAATTGCAAGATTTGTTGGATGCAACACGAATTCTAGTACCGCGTACAAGGTATACATTTTAAAACCAATATGTTTCTTCTTTTCTGCGTAGCAGATGCATTTACCATATAAATGTTGTTGGTCACCTATTCTTCTTCTTCTTCTTCTTCTTCTTCTTCTTCTTCTTCTTCTTCTTCTCTTAGCATGAGATATGCATTATATATCTTCTAGTACCGCGTACAAGGTATACATTTTAAAACCAATATGTTTGTTATTTTCTGCGTAGCAGATGCATTTACCATATAAATGTTGTTGGTCACCTCTTCTTCTTCTTCTTCTTCTTCTTCTCTTAGCATGAGATATGCATTATATATCTTCTGTACATTGTGGCTGGGCTGGAATGATGTTTTTTTTCTAGATAGGCAAAAAAAAAAAAATGGAAAGAGGGTTGGGGGAAGAATTCAACGAGAATTCCTTTGGAACACTAAAGTGGAAGAAAGAAAGTTTCATTTTGTGAAGTGGGATTGGGTTTGCAGCTCAAAGAAAGGAGGGTTGGGGATTATTCAATAGAGCATTTATAGGGAAAGTGAATGCGGGGGTTCAGGTTGGAAAATAAGCATCTTTGGAGAAAGTAATTGCTTGAAAATATGGGGTGGTCAGCTTTGATTGGGATTCTGGAGAAGTAAAATCTACATATGGAGTTGGTATTTGGAAAGGCATTATGAACTTTCATTCTGCATTTATAAATGTTGCATCTTCCAAGGCTGGGGTTGGAACCAATATTAGATTTTGGAGAATGATTAGGCTGGATTAGGAAATCTATGTGAAATCTGCTCAAGACTCTACAGTTGAAGTGAGAAAACTATTTCAATCTTCCAATGCTATGAAGCAAGGTTTTAAAAACTGACCCGGAACTGGAACTGTTCTTGTCACCAGTTTCCGGGTCGACAGTTCGACCGTATAGTCCAAACGGACAGCCTGTTCTAACGAAAAATAAAAAAAAATAATTAAAATAAAAAAGGACAAAACCGTTGAACGGGTCAACGGTCTGACAGCCTGGGTCAGCGAGTCACTGACCAATTCAACGGTTTTTGGCCAAGGACCGGGTTTGGGGTAAAATGGAACTGGTTGCCTGGATGGTTCCCAGGCTGAACGGTCCGACCGTCCTGGTCAACGACGGTTTGAAAACATTGCTATGAAGTGAGTCAAGGTCCGATTTTGTGGTGCCCTACATTTAGAAGATTCTTGCCAGATAGGGAGGTGGAGGAATGTCTTCACCTACTTTCAAAGCTTCAATTGGTGGATATTTTTCCTGACAGATAGATTCAAGATGGTGGAAAGAATGCAGAAATGGTCTCTTTACATGAAGTCCTTTGGCAAGGAACCTGGTTAAACAAACTGTTATTAAGGGTGTTTGGGGTAACCCAATACCTCCAAGAGTTGAAGCTTTTGCTTGGCTGGTGGAATTGAATAGCATACTTAGTAGGATCACTTATAAGAGCAGATGTTTCCAGATGGCCAACTGGTTCTACTTGTGTGAAGCTTTTGAAGAAGACGTCTTACAGCTTTATGTTCACTGTCCTTTTACAAAATTTATTTGGAGTTACTTTTTTTGGTTGTTCAGAATAAATACTTGGAACCCATGCAGTCCCGATGATTTTTTTTTTTCCTGTTGGCCATTTTTTCAGGGCAGTAAGAAGGCAAAAATTTAATGGAGCTGTGTTCCCTTTGCAGCTTGTTGGGAAGTGTGGAAGGAGAGGAATGGGAGAGTTTTCCAAGGCAAAAGTAGACGCAAGAAGAAGCTTTGTTCAGAGATTGGGAATTGGTTGTTGGATTGGATTTTCATTTTACCAGAATTTGGCCAATTTTAGAAATGGATGAGGGGATTTATTAATATGTATTGTCTTTTTTATATGTATGTTAGTTGATCTCTCATCACCTGGTGTCTTTTACTGATTTTTGAATGGTGAAATCCCTTCTTGCCATCTATATATAGAGGCCTTTATTATAGGACCCACAACTGAGAACAAATGGATGCTCCTTTGCTATAATACCCTGTAAAAGGATCATGCCAGCTTTGAGGGACTTGGTTACTAAGGAGGTGCAAGGTCAGAGAGGAAATCTGCTGGAGACAGAGATCACGATTTCAATGGATTAAGGAGGGTGATAAAAATACTCAGTTCTTGCACAAATATGCAAATGGGAGTGGATCCTTTGGAAGCTTGGGAAGGTAGGCTCCTTTCTGTAGAAAACAGGATCTGGTAGGGGTTTTCTCTTTGGAGAAAGATAAGGAATGGAGGTTTGGGATTGGGTTGCATTGCTCAGAGGAATACAGCTCTTTTAGGTAACTGATCTGGAGATTTCTGAAGGACCCGGACTCCCTTTGGGCCTCTATAATCCATAACAAATATGTGAGTAATATTGCTAGGGGCAGCTTTCCTTCAGTTAGTAGGTTCTCCACTGCCAATCCCTGGAAAGGTATAATTCAATTGCTTTCCCTTTCCTTTCCGTGCCTTAGGTTCAGTTTAGGAAATGGTAATCAAATAAGTTTCTGGACGACCTTTGGTGGGGCCCCTCCCTCCTTGGAGTGTCTTTTCCCAGTCTCTTCAATCTTGCCTGTGATAAACATGTGTTGGTGTTTTCTACCCTGATCAGGGAGAATCATGGATTGGCCTTTATAAGGTCTTAATGATTGTAAAGCTGAAGATCTATCTTCCCTGCTTGCTTGTTCTCTGCCAATTTTTTAAAGTCATTCGGTCTTACCCGGACAGAAGGATATGGTCTTCTACAGCTCCCCGGCTCCTTTTTTTCTCTGGGAGGCAGCTTGTGGTAGGCTGAATACCTTGGATATCTTGTGATTCTTGCAAAAGAAAAAGCTTGGCCATCTCTGTTTATTCCCCCCATGTATGTGCTTTGTGTTGTGAAGATGGTGAATCCATTGGTTGCCTTCTAATTAATTGCAAGGTTGCTCGTAGTGTTTGGCAATCCCTTCTTGATTTATGATGGCAGCTTCCATTGGGCCCCTTCCAATTCAGTTTGTGACTTTATTTTTCAATGGAAGGATGGATAAGTGGGGAAGAGAGGCAAGATTTTTAGGGAGGCTGCAGTTCCTCCCCTGAAACTCTTGAGGGAAATACTTTGGTTCTTCTCAAGCCTTGGATGTTGTCCAATAAGGATTTTTCTGGTATCAGCTATGGAAATCTTGACAGAAACTTGGTTGAAATTCTTCATTCCTCTCCAGTAGTAGGATGGGGAATCCAGGGCCCTCGGGTATTGGGGGGGTTTTACGAGATGAGAATGGTAATATAACAGCTATGTTCTCTAGCTCAATTGGAGTGGGGGATTCGTTGAGGGCTGAGGTGTTAGCAGCCTTGGAAGGGGTACAAAGGGCTAAAGACCTAAAGGTCAAGAAGCTGATTGTAGAGGGAGATTCTGTGGTGGTAGTGAACTGGTTGAAAGAAGACAATTCTAAGCTCTGGAATTACAGTAATGAGAAGAGAAAATTCAAATGGTTGTCCAAGAATATGGTAGCTCAGTGTAATTGGGTTAAGAGAAGTGCAAACTCATTTGCTGATGGTCTGGCTAGGCAAGGAGTGAATAGGATTTCTGGGTTCTGAGCTCAGTTGTAATTGTTTTGTTCTTTTTTCAGCTTGGGACTTATCCTTTCCCTGGGGAGTTAAGATACTTTAGCTCCCCTTTTTTCTAACCTTATTACTATTTAATGAAATCTGTTGTTATTGATAAAAAAAAAAAAAAAAATCTTCATTCCTCTCCGATGGACCCACAGTTTTTCCTCCACTTTCTCTGAGACCAGAAACTGTCAATGTTTTGAGATTTGATGGCAGCCTCAGAAGATCCAACAATTTACCTTTGGTGGAAGGTATAGGTGGGTTAATTTTGAGGCCAGATGGGAGCTTTCTTTGGGCTTATAGTGGCCCTGTTTCTTCTGCTGATGCATTGGAGGCTGAGGTCAATGTGATGCTGGTTGCTCTTCGTGTGGATAAATCTCTGCATTTGGATTCTATCATATGGTAGAATCCAAATGAAATCTATGATATTGCAGCTTCTTTTCGTTGCATCTTTAGATGGATCCCTAGGATTTTGAATTGTCAAGCAGATGCTCTAGCTAAAGCTAGGTTGGAAAGGGATATTTTGTATAGTGTTAAGTGTTTTCATTCTTGAGTGGGCTTCTGTTCCTTTTGTTTGAGGCCGTTGCATGCACATTTTCGCATGTACACCCTTCCCTTTTTTGTCTAAATGAAAGTTACCTCTTCTCAAGGAAATCATCATTACACCCTTAGACTGACAACTCAATCCACCAACAAGGTGACTCCTTGCCTATGTTATATATAGGTACATAGATATAGATATATAGATAGAGATAGAGTACAGTTGTAAACCTACTCAGTGTGGTGAAGGGATGAGAGATCCATCCTATGGACGCCCAAAGAATGCAGAATAAGGGGCGAATTTCAAAAATTTTTCTCTCCCTTCAACTGGGAATCGTATTCCCTATTTAGAAAATCATATTTTCAAGGATCAATCTTGAACCATAAACTGAACCAGATCTGAACCAAAAGGAGTG
>NW_010729075.1:2463975-2474465 GCF_000365185.1 Nelumbo nucifera
GAACATGAATCAAATATGTATCTTTATTCATTTACAATAAACTCATAAAGTACATCATTCTGATTGAAGCTAAGGGCATACAAAACTGTCTAACATGTGGAACACTAAAGTCATGAAAACTAACTTTTAGTTGTGCCTCCTTGCCTGCCTCTATCTCTACCTTTTGATGTGTCCCCACCTCTTGTTTGATCTTGTCTTCCTTAAATCTTGTGAATTAATTCCTCTTCCATGGTTTGGAACCCTGAGGAAGTATCACATTCAACCTTACATTCCTCGTTGCTTTTCAAACTCTATTTTTTTTTTATCAATAACAGAAACATGCAAGTAGGGGGGGGGGGGGGCTTCGTTCATTAATGTAAGGCCACGTTCTTTCATCCTCTTTCCCTAACCAACCAATCTCCACTTCTGAGTCTCCTTTGATGATCAATCTGTTAATACTGACTACAACTTCCTCTGTCCTGAAAACTCCACCAATCCCTGAAGGCCCAGGGTTACCCTCACTGCTGCCATCAAAATTCAACTTAATGAAACCTTTCATATGAACATGGTGGATTCCATGAAGGAAGAGAGATAATTCTACTTGGGGCCTGCTGAAACTGCAACTTCCTTCCAACTATTCGGCAGAGCCACCGTAGGAATATCATCAAATAGGTCCACTGATTTTATCCAATGAACCACCCTAGCAGTAATCACCTCAATAATTACACCAAGGAAGTGAACACTAGCAGTCTCAATAAAAGTTTCTGTATATCCTAAGGAAGTTAATACCAAATGACAAAATGTGCGAAAAAAATTGGTTCCAAACTGAAGATGTACAACTACAATGAATACACAAATGATTCATCATTTCTGTATCAAATTAACCCACAGTTCAATCTGCAGCATATCTGTGGGGATGTTGTGCAGAAATTGGAATGGATTGGGTTCATGTGGCTAATATCATTAGAAAGGATCAATAGGGCCAATCCACTGTTCTCCCATACCCAATCATAACTGCCATTACCTTCATCATCCTTGAGCATTAAAAAAGTTTAATCATCATTGGTAATTTGGTACTTCACTTTCTGCATCTCAGAGCCTATCTGATTCTAAGAACCATAGAAGTACAAAACTGGTTTGACCAGGCAAGGAGGCTATTGGCTTTCCTAGAAATAGGGAATAGGATAGTTTATAGGAATTTTCTGTTATGCAATGTTAATAATGCAATCAAGTTTCTTTTCAAGGTCAGTTGATATAGGCATATTGGTTCATCAACTTGTACACTGATGGAAAATGAACTCTAAATGTCTGATGGTAATTGAGAGTTTCATTGAGTCAACAATCCCCCCCCCATCCTCTCATTCAACAAAACCATCAAAAGCTCTAGCAAACCTTATACTCTCCTATGAGGTTTTATAGCTCTAGTTTTGCTCATGGATGCAGACACTTCCTAAGTTATATTTCTTTTTTTTTTTGTGATTTTCTTCATAGTTCTGTTTTAATAAGGTTTAAATCCTTTCTTACTGTAGAGTTAATATTTGGTTTTATCTGTCATCACAAGTGGGCATTACAATACCATGAGATAAGAGTTGATACCAAGGAAAAGCCTTATTTCCCCAAAATTCCATGCTTATCATCTTGGAAAATAATAATAACAGTTGATATGGATCTGGGTTTTGAAAATTCAAGGATATCAAAATGGTGGATTTTAGGGGAAACTAGAATTTTGACTTGGGAAACAGGTCATTATAATCACTGTTTAATATTTTTATATTTTAAACTGGTTTTGGTTTGTTCTCTTTATGGATTTATCCTTTGGCATGTATGAAGTATAACACTAAGAAATTGTCTCACTGTCTATCAGAAGAATATAATTTTGTTAATTATGAAACAGTTTCTTACAAGAGATTATGGTTTTGACCTTTTAGTCATTTCATCCTTCTCTTGTTTCTTCTTTTGTTCCCATGTTTTGTAGATCCAAAGGATTTATCCTTTGGCATCCATTTTCATTTTGTCAGAATATTATGTGTTTCTTTTCTTCCTTTGTGTCCCATGTAATGCTTTGTTTCACCATGTCTCATAGAATGCTATAAAATTTTAGGTCTGGTCGGGAAAGTGATAGTGATGCAGAAGACATTGAGCATGCTGAAAAACTTCGACAAGTTAAAGCAGTTCTTGAGGAGGTTCTCTTCTAATTTTTCATTTTCTTTTGTCATATCTTGTATGACCATTATTTTTTTCTTTGTTTATATTCTAATTGTTTTTTATAACATAAAACTTTATTAGCAATAGAAATGTAAGAAAAAACAAACATCAAGTCTTTTGGAAAAGAAAGATAATAATAAAAGTGCACCTTATAGGAAGGCTAGTAATTTAGATGTGGAAGAAAGAAAAGAAACTTGGAAGAAGATACCAAGTTTTTTTAAATTCCTATACCAGTGTGAATTTTATAATTTTGATCAATTCAAGCTTTTTCTAAAGGTTATCTAATAGTTTTTGTGTCATACAAATATGTTTAACCATTTTGAAAGATCAAATTAGTTTAAAGAGTCTTATCTCAGAGTTTTTTGAATTTGGAAAATTTTCAGGTTGCAATCACATCACTTTTCTTGCAGTCCAATCTTTAAGAGGTCAATAGACTAAAAACTTGTCTAGTGGCTTGATCTTGGTATTATAAGTTTTTTTCTCTTTTTTTTTTTCAATTGAACATTACCAAGATGTTATTCATTGGGTTTATTCAAGAGTTGGTTTTGGTTTGTTTATTTCTAGTAAGATTATTAGTGGGTACTTTTAGTTGTTTTAGGAGTTAGGTCCATATTTTAGTGTCCCTATGGGATATTGCTTGATCAGATCAAATTCGAGTCTTGCATGATCCTATCTGCTAGGATCTGATTCAATTATTTATAATTACATAATATTTTTTATTTATATGTGAGTATTGTCTATTGGACCCTTTTTAGAATTTCAATTTAAAGCTTTTTAGGGTGAAGTGGCATTTGGGAGTACGTAGTGCAACTCCTCTAGGGTCCAACCATTTCCATCTTCCCCAACCCAAGGTTTAAAATGTTGATGTCGGTGGAAATATCGGCCATCCAAATATAAGAAACATGTCAGAAATGTCGGAAATATTGTAAAAATTATAAACATGGTGGAAACATTTTAAAATATGCAAAATATAGAAAGATGTATTATGAAATGATAAAAGAAGCATAGGCACACCTTTTTAAATTATTATCTTGTTGCAAATCATTAAACAAAGCTAAGAAACTTAGGTTATAGACAAAGAATACGTTCTAAAGTTGCCCTGTGAACTTCAAGATTCGGAGCAAGAAAAATTTTAACTCAGAGAAAATGTAAATGATTGTAATAGATCAACAAAATAATGTATTATACAAACAAAAAACTAATATTTAACTTCATGTTTGAAGTGAATATTGAGCTTGCTCAAAGTGGTAGTCATGTAAGTTAGGTGGACAATAGCATTGTTAACATATTTACAATAGTGTACCACCTTACATTATAATATTATCTCTTGGACTCTACATAGTACTGGTAGTGTCACTGGGGAATATGTTGATTCTAGTAAAATTTCATGTCGCTACCTATGGAACTGGAAATGGAAATATGTCATGGAAACTATTTGTTGTACTCCACATAGTGCTAGTAGTGTTCATTGGGGAAATGTCGATTCCAATAAAATTTTGTGTTACTACCCATGAAAGTGTAAATATGTCATGGAAATATTAGGGAAATTAGGGACATTTTAAACCATGCCCCAACCTCTTTTTCCTCAAATTTTTAGAAATTTGATTGTCTCAACCTTGTCCATTAGTTCCTCTCCCCTCTAGACACTGTAAGTATTACCATTGATCCTTTACCATCCTCTTATCTTCCTTTACTCCATTCTACCCATATCTCTCATTCTCTTGATTACTATGGTTTTCCTTCACACCATAGCTCCTTTTCTGCTGTCTTGTCTTCCATAGATATTCCCAAGTCTTCCCAGCAAGCTATGGCTATTCCGTATTAGAAGGAAGCTATGGATGCTAAAATCCAAGCCTTCATCGATAATGACACATGGTTATTGGTTCCTACTCCACTAGATACTTCTATTATTGGTAGTAGATGGGTCTACTCTGTGAAGCTTAATTCTGATGAGAGCTTTAATAGATATAAAGCTTGTTTGGTGGCACAAGAGTATAAACAAGAATATGGGATTGACTACAAGGAGATATTTGCCCCTAAGACCAAGATGACCACTATATGTATGATCTTGGGCATGTTTGCATCCAAGCAATGGGACGTCCATCAAATGGATGTCAAGAATGCCTTTTTACATGGGGACTTTAAGGAGATGGTATTTATGAAGCCACCTCTAAGATAATGTGACAGTTCTTTTATGGTTTGTTGACTTAGAAATCTTTGTATGGTCTTAAGCAAGCTCCCCGAGCATGGTTCAAGAAATTTTAAACTGTCATCATTGATGCAATGTTTTATTCCTTATTCATATTGAGGAAACCTCAAGGAATCACTTTGTTGCTTTTGTATGTGGATGATATTCTTATCACCAGGGATTCAGTGTTGGCATTACCTCTTTGTTACAGCTACCTAGTTAATCCTTCAAGATGGAGGATCTTGGACACCTAGCCTATTTCTTGGGCTTAGAGGTTACTCATTCCTCTCATGGGTACTTCATCAATCAACGAAAATATGTTCTTGATTTTATGAAAACTGCTAATCTGACCAATGATAATCATGTGGATGCTCTTGAGATTAATCTGAAACTTTCTAAAGATGATGATGAGATCCTTTCTGATGCTACACTTTACCAGCAGCTTGTTGACAGTCTTATTTATCTTACTATGACTCGATCAAACCTCTCTTATATTGTTCAAGTGGTCAGTCAGTTTGTGTCTTCTTCTTGGCTGTCACATATGTCTGCAGTTCTCCAGATTATCCACTATATACATGGTATTCTGTCACATATGGCTGTCACTTATGCGGATGTTGATTGGATAGGGTTCCTAGATACTAGACGCTCTACCACAGACTCGTGTGTTTTCTTAGGGGATTCTCTTATCTCTCAGAAGTGGTAGAAACAACAAACTGTCTCAAATTCCTCCAAGAAATTGTGTGGCTCTGGTCTCTATTTCATGATTTTAGCTTTTCATTGTCTTCTTCAATCCTCATTTATGCAGATATTGTCAGCACAATCAAGAGTGCCTCTAATCCAGTTTTTCATGGGCGGACAAAACATATAGAGGTCAATTGCCATTTTGTATGTTCAATTTGTTGTTCGACACATCACTCTACCCCGTGTATCTTCTGCATTATAGTTAGTAGATCTCTTCACCTAGACTATGACACGTGCTCATCATCAATTTCTAGTCGACAAACTGATGCTTGTTCCCTGACATCAGTTTAAGGGAGGGGGTGTAGAGATTCTGTGGGCTGATTCCTATTTTTCTTATTGTTCCTTTTATTATGAGCTTGGGAGTACACTTATATCGTATACGATATGTACATTATAACTTTCTTTGTACAGCTTTATTTTTTCTTGTATGAGAAGGGCACAATGATCCTTTCTCACCTTTTATATCATTTGTGTATAAGATTTCTTTTTGGGCGTGTGTGACATTGTTTCACACCCTATTCAGACCATTCTCTTCCTTGTTTGAACTGTGTTATGAGTTAGAACTTAGAGGAAGAACTGAAGAGGGCATACCCCCTATTTAGAGAAAGGGATAAAAAAGAGCTTAGGAAGTAAACAGGGGCAAGAAGAGCCAAGAAAAATCTTATACACAAATGATATAAAAGGTGACAGAGCCCCTGTTTCAGACCACCAATGATAAGGGGAAAAAAAGCTGAAAAAAATATGTAAGAAAGTTAAGAACAAAAGGAGGCGGAGCCCTTGTTTCAGTTCAATATATGATTCTAAAGCTTGGGGAAAAGAGAGAAAAAAAGGAAAGGAAAAAATTGGGCATAGCCCCTGTTTTAAACCAACAAAAAGAAAGAAAACAAAGCATAAAATGAAGATGAAAGGAAGAAGGATACCTGTTTGGTTTTGCAGTTGCATCTGCAGGTGTGATTGTGTGAGAGACTGAAAGTGAATCGAACCAACTCTAAGCTCTTGGAGTCTTGCCTCTTTGTTGTGCTATTAAAAACCCTAGTAGACAACTCAACGAGACAATGATCAACTATTTTGTTACATTTTAGTATTCTCATCTCACAAGTGAAAATAAAAAATGATTACGTGTAACAGGTTCTATTGTAACTTGTAAAGCCAACCAATAAATGGAAAGGACAAGAAAAATAAAAGATTCTAATGTAATTTGAAACAGGTTCTAAGCGACTGGATACAGCTGCTGCTGCGTGCCATACATACATGCATGCATACATATTTCTGATGCTATTTCACTTTTGAGTAAAGTTTGAATTAGCACATTGCATAAATGAAATGGCTCAGTTTCATTTAAGTTGGATATGTTTTCCAAATTGTTCAGATCATCTTCATTGATATGAATGTCTATGACAGTTTGAGCATCCATTGATTCATTCCAATTGGGATGATTATCATTTGCTATTAATAATGTACTAATTTTAGGAATGTTATACAGGGTGGGCATTTTTCTGGTATCTATAGGAAAGTCCAACTAAAGCCATTAAAGTGGGTTAGAGTTCCAAAAAGTAATGGTGAAGGTGAAGAACGCCCTGTTGAAGCTCTGATGGTGCTTAAATATGGTGGTGTTCTTACTCATGCTGGAAGAAAACAGGTGATTAGTGATTAACTAAGGCAATCTTATTTTTTTTTTATTTGTAAATGTCATTTTATCATCATCATCATCACCTGCCTTACCCCAACTATATGGCATTGGGTACATGAGTCCTGTTTCGCCAATCCACTGTTAGATTATTGGTGCTTAAATAATTTCTTACTACTCATGCCCAAACCATCTTAGCTTACTCTCTCTAACTGGCTCGGTTGGTGGTCTTCTATGCACATGCCCAAACCATCTTAGTCCACACTCTCTCATTTTATCACCTATTGGAGCTACTATTAGGTTCCTATAGATAACTTCATTCGTAACCCTATCCTTTCTAGTTTTTCCAACCATCCATCTTATCATTCAGCCATTCACAAATGTACATTTACAATAAGAGGTGAAATAAGTAGGCTTGAAATATTCTTTAATGCTTATTGATGACTTGCTGGTTATTTCATGTCTTGCCATAGAATATGTTGTAATTGTAGATCCCCCCCTCCCCCCAAGTGTTGGTTATAATCATATAAATTTTTTCTGTTTTCCAATTTTCCTTTCATTATGCAGGCAGAAGAACTGGGAAGATACTTCAGAAATAATATGTATCCAGGTTATATTTCAGCTGATTTCTTTATTCTTATTTTTAAAGTCTGTTTGTGTAATAAGCTTCTAACATATATTGTACTTGTGAATGGTTTGTTCATTCATGTATTCTTTTTCCCCTGATCTCAGTTTAAATTAGATCTATCTTAGACCATTGGTTGGTGTTGCACAAAGACCAACTGTGCTCAATAAACTCAATGGGCTGATTATTTATTTCATCAAAGCATACTCTATCAGGGTGCAGAGAGAATTTCTGTGGCTTTTGATGTTTGGAGCTTCTTCTTACCTTTTGTTTGGGTGTAATGATTGTACCAAGGATCTGAGGGTGTTGCAGGTCACAGCCCCATTTGGGATGGATGGGCGAGTTCCTACCAACACTTCCTCCTTGTCTTATAATTAAAAATCTGTTAACACTGAAACCAACCCAATGAACAAAAGCCCTGAAAACATCCCCTTCAAAAAGGACCCCCCTGAAACAGTGATATTGATTACCCTGCAACTCAACCAGATCTGAAACCTAACATCACCAAAATTGTTTAGTCGTCAAAATTGAACTTAACCATGATATGCCTCTATTCATTTTGACTAGAAGTTTTGACTTTTGGCATCCATGTAAACCTTTCATTAGTTTGGATGCCTCCAGAGGGCAACATCGTCAAATTAAATACTTACTAATGCTGCTTGAGCAACCCAGGAGCTTCAGGAGTTGGAGGAGTGTTAATAGATTGTAACAGGAGGAATATAATATCCTTATTCTTGGATCCTATTGGTTATGGAGACTCTGGAAGAGTGGACTTGTTGGCTATGCTACTTATCTTAGACTGGAAAAAATCTTTAATTTTTAGGATATTGCGGTAGGAGATTCTAAGGTTGTGATGGGCTGATTCATTCAAAACAGCAGAGACCCTTGGGTACATAGGCATGCAATTGGGGAAATAACAAAAATGACTGTGGAACTAGGTATATATTTAAATAGACACTCTGATCAGCCAATAGTATAGATGATATTTTGGCAGGACAAGAAATAAACAGGAACAAGCTGTTTTTGGGGGATAACTTTCCAAGGGAAAAGGAGTATCACCTGAAAATTGAAATATGAATGTAGAAGGGTGGGTAACAGTTGCTGCCTATATGGGATGCTTGACACACTTATTTATAGATTCGTTGAATATCTTTCTTTTATAATTGATTAATAATTTCCTGATTGTTTCTGATTAAAAAAAAAAAGTATACCTTTCTTAGTCTCACTGTCTGTAGCTTCTATCAAGGGACTGGAATATGAATCACTTAACATTATTTGCAAGAAATCTATATCATTTTCTTGTCCCTAATGTTGCATTGCCTTAGTGTAACTTGCTGAATTTGTTTAGGTGAAGGGACAGGCTTACTTCGCCTACACAGTACTTATCGTCATGATTTGAAAATATACAGCTCAGATGAAGGCCGTGTTCAGGTAATCATCAGTTCTTGAAAGAAGGGCAATGTTCATAGTTATGATAAGGACTAGCTGATGTAGGATATTGTATGGGATAATTTAATTTGAAAGCATGCTAAATAGGTTTTTTTGAAAAGGACAAAAAATCCTCTTGTGATAAAAATAAAAAAGAAATCCAGAAACTAGGGTCTTAGATGGAGTATTGGGGTGAAACTTGATGTTGATGAAAGGTGACAAAAATCTATGGGGTATCCAAATATGACGGCTATTGTTGATGGTTTGGTATAATAGGAAAAAACTGCTAAAATAAGCATATTTTATTTTTTTGGTATTAACTTTAAGAAAACATATCTGGCTCAATTTCAATCTTTTAGGGATGTTGATTGAATTTGTTAGATGAGGAATTTGTTCGTTGTTGATGGTTGAAGTTGACTGTCATTGCTTTGAGAATTGAGTAGAAGATTGAGAAAGAAAAGAAAGAAAACCTAAAACCACTCAACAGACACCTAGAATCATTCTAGAGTAGTAGAGTTTATGGGAATAACTCACCATAAGCATGAAACTCAGAAAGTGCCGTCAAATATCATTCATGTTTTTGCAATGATACAGTCACATGAGTCAGTCAAATACTAAAGAAAACCCAAATTATGATTTTGGTACTCATACTTAATACTAATAAAACTAAATGAATACTAAACTACTTAACCGTTAAGTTTGAAACTTGAAGCATAAGAAAACTATGACTAGAATAGACAATACTAAATACTAGGTTGGAACCTACAAAAAAATTGCAAAAATGGCCAAATGCCTATACTGTCTAAAAATATAGTACATAAAAAATCTAGAATTTCCTTTTTTGACAACTTGGTTGTATAACCAACTAGTATAACCAACAAATATAGTATTATTATCACTGAAGTCACTTCAGCCTGGTCTTTTCACATTCTTAGCTGGGTGTTTTCCTGCATTTTCTGATTGCCAAAACCTTTTAATTATTGGTCCCTGTGCAGCACTTAATGTTGACGTACATCATCTTTGCTGTAGATGTCTGCAGCTGCATTTGCTAAAGGTCTTCTTGACTTGGAGGGCCAATTAACTCCAATACTGGTTTGTAATTAATTGTCCTCTATGGTGTTTTGATTGCTAACTGATTTTAGATTTATCTAACTTATCTTGGTCCTGCTTTAAGGTCTCACTAGTAAGCAAAGATTCATCTATGTTGGATGGACTTGACAATGCTAGCATTGAGATGGAAGAAGCCAAGGTTAGTTCTTCTCCTTTGGAGGGAAGTTGCCAGAGATTTTTATTTTTCATGTGATCATATCAAAGATCGGGATTTGATAATAGATGGAGTATACTTGTTGACTAAATCTAAAATAAAGATTAAACGCTGTTTAGTACCATGGATGTTTATTTGAATAAATATTTTGTACTTTTTTATCTTGAAAAACAAGTAGGTAATAAACATTTTCTACTTCTTTATTTAGTGTTGTTTGACATCTAGGCACCATTAGACGCCACATAAGCTCAATGGTAAATAAATGGCTGGGTGTTGGGGGAAACACTAAAGATGGTGTTTCCCCCAACAGTTGGCTCTCAGACAAACCAAGAAAATGTTTATTTAGTAAATGGTCTTACCAAATAATGGTGTTTCCCCCAACACCTACATGGTATCACTTATTTAGTAAATGGTCTTACCAAATAATGGTGTT
>NW_010729075.1:2487064-2564227 GCF_000365185.1 Nelumbo nucifera
AGTCATGCTGTTAGAAGAGTATAAGAAGGGTCTTTGAGGGATGGGGAAGGGTATGTTTTTGGAGTGAAGAATATTTTGAGTGTTTGGGAGAGTCGGCGGTCTCTCGAAGAACCGACCTCCTGTTAATGCTTTCCTCTGAATGAATACCAGTTTCTCTTTATTTGAGTTGTGTAGTTCTTGCCTTGTGTCTGAGAATTGTGTAACAGTGGTAGTAGAGCCCGTCTTTCCTTGGCCATGGTGACAGTTAAGTGGCATCGCAAGTGGAGGGATTCGAAGAATGCTTGTCTTCTCTGCATTCTGATTTTCGTTTGGAGATGGATGGCTTGCGTAATGATTTTCAGCGTCTCGATCCGGATAAGGTAGCAGCTGGACTTTCGAAGATCTCGTCTCTAGAGAGCTCGGTCTAATCTCTGGAGGGAGGCGTTCAAGATCTGGTGAGACGTTTTGATCTGTTGCTTCATCAACAGGTCTCTTCTGCTCCTTTGTCTTCTACTGACATTGCTCCTCCATTAATCGCATTGAGTCGTGCTGCTGACAAAGGGAAGAGTGCGGCATTCCCGACGTCTTCTTCGATGCCGGTGCCGGAACATACTCCTGATTCACTTCCCAGGAAGTTGGAGTTGCCTATTTTTTATGGGGAAAATCCAGACGGCTAGCTTTTTCGTGCGGAGCGCGATTTTGAAATTAATGGATTGCTTCCGGCGGAGCGTCTGCGAGCTGCAGTTGTTTGTTTAGAGGGCGATGCGTTGGCGTGGTATTACTGGGAAGATGGTCGGCGACCTTTTCGTGGTTGGACAGAATTCAAAGAGCTCCTCCTTGAACGTTTTCGATCGACTCAGGAGGGTAATTTATAGGAGCAGCTCTTCTCGTTACATCAGTTTTCTACTGTTAAGGAATATTGTCGCCAATTTGAGGTGCTCTCCGCTCCCTTGCGTGACCTGCCGGAATCAGTCCTTGAAGCAGCATTTGTTAATGGGTTGCGCCCAGATATCCAAGCCGAACTCCGACAAATGGAACTCGTTGGGTTGATCAGGAAAATGGTTGCGGCCCAGAAGATTGAGGATAAGAATCAGGCCCTTTGGGCTTATCAATCAGGTTCATTTCCTCGTTGGCCACAACATCCCCCTCTGGAGCTCATTTTAATTCACGGGTTTCGTAGGTGACTACTTCTACTGTCACCCGACCTGCACCTACCGTGATTCCTTCTTCTTCTTCCTCGGTCCCAATTATTAAGTCCCCTCCACCTGCTTTCAAAAAATTGACCGATAAAGAGATGTAGCAGAAGCGTGCGAAGGGTCTATGTTTCCGTTGCGACGAGAAATACAGTCCTGGTCATCGTTGTGCTCAGAAAACACTTCAGGTTTTATGGGTTCAAGATGAGGTGGAGGAAGTTACTTCCGATGTGTCTAATTTGGACACCACTTCAGCAGACACTGAAATTGCTCCGGCTCCAGATTCAGCTGTGCTTTGTGTTTCGTCTCTTGTGGGCTTGCGTGCGGCTAATTCCCTTGAGGTACGCAGACGCATTTTGTCGCGTGAGGTGGTCGTATTGATAGACTCAAGTGCATCCCACAATTTTATCTCCGAAGCTTTAGTGGAGGAATTAAAATTACCCCGCGCTCCTACACACGAGTTTGGAGTTCAAATGGGTAATGGCGACGAGGTGAGAACTTCTAGAGTCTGTCATCAGGTCTGCCTCAACTTACCTGAATTAGATGTCATTGCTGATTTCTTCCCTTTAAAATTGGGCTCTACGGATGTCATTCTTGGTTTTCCTTGGTTAGCATCCCTTGGGGACTCAGTGATGAATTGGGGTAACATGTCTATGAAGCTCAATTTGGGGGGTGTCCGTGTGAAATTGCAGGGCGACCCTTCTCTCTGTTCTTCTTAGGTGTCTTTGCATGCTATGATGCGTAACTTACAACACGAGGGACAAGGGGTTTTATTGGAATTAAAACATTTGTAGGTGGTGGATTCTTCGTTGAACTTTGCCTTGCCCATACCCTTGCCAATTTCCGCTCTACTAGATGAGTTCAAAGATGTTTTTGATATGCCTACGGGTTTACCCCCTACTCGGGCTACGGAGCATGCTATTGTCTTGCATGAGGGCACGTCCCCGATCTCTGTTCGTCCTTACAGATACCCTCAGTTCCTGAAAGATGAAATTGAACACCTTGTCTCTGAGATGCTGGCCGCGGGTATTATTCAGCCAAGTACAAGCCCCTACTCGAGCCCGGTCCTTTTAGTCAAGAAAAAGGACGGAAGCTGGTGTTTTTGTGTTGATTACCGGGCCCTTAACCGTGCTACGGTTCCGGATAAGTTTCCCTTTCCGGTTATCGAAGAACTTCTTGATGAGCTTCATGGTGCTTCTATTTTCAGCAAAATTGATCTTAAATCGGGCTACCATCAAATTCGTGTCCGCAGTGAGGATATTCCCAAGACTGCATTTCGCACCCACGAGGGCCATTATGAGTTCCTTGGCATGCCCTTCGATCTTACCAATGCGCCATCGACTTTTCAGTCGTTAATGAATACTATCTTCCATGGTTTCCTCCGTCGCTTTATGCTGGTTTTTTTTATGATATTCTGGTTTATAGTGCTTTCGAAGCTGCCCATTTGGATCACCTTCAATAGGTCTTTTCTATGTTGCGTGCCCACCGTCTCTTTGCTAACTCAAAGAAATGTATCTTTGCTCAGCCTAGCATTGAATACCTGGGTCATATTATCAATGCGGCTGGTGTTTCTGTCGGTCCTTCTAAGATCCAGGCCATGGTTGATTGGCCCCAACCATCTTCACTTAAAGCTCTTCGCGGTTTTCTGGGACTTACGGGCTATTATCGTCGTTTTGTGCGTAACTACAGTAAAATAGCATGGCCATTGACACAACAGCTTAAAAGGGATGCCTTCTCATGGAATGCAGAAGCTGAGAACGCCTTTCAGGAGTGGAAACGGGCTATGACAATCGTACCTGTGTTGGCCCTTCCGGATTTCTCTCAGCCCTTCTTGATCGAGACAGATGCATCCGATGTGGATCTCGGTGCGGTATTAATGCAGAATAATCGTCCCATAGCTTTTTACAGCCACAAGCTTAATCCGTCTGCATAGTCTAAATTGGTTTACAAGCGTGAATTAATGGCTATTGTCTTTGCCAATAAAAAGTGGCGCCCCTATCTTCTTGGTAGACGCTTTATTGTTCGTACCGACCAGCGTAGTCTTAAGTATCTGTTGGAGCAGTGGATTGTCGAAGGTGAGCATCATAAGTGGCTCCTTAAGCTTATGAATTATGACTTTGAGATTCAGTACAAACCTGGTACTGAAAATGCTGTGGCTGACGCTCTCTCCAGAGTTCCTGCTGAAATGCACTTAAATTCTCTTACAGTCCCTATTTTTCTTGATTTTGATGACCTTAAGGAGCAAGTTGATGTTGATTCTTTTCTGGCCAACATTAAAAATGTCATACAGCATGATCCGGCTGCTTATCCTGCCTACTCTTTAGTTGGGGATCACCTTCGTTATCATGGTAAATTGGTTTTGCCGGCTTCTTCTCCATTTATCCCCCTCTTACTTAAAGAGTTTCATTCTGGTGTTGTGGGAGGTCACACTGGAATCCACCGGACATATCGGCGTATGGTAGCTGAATTTTATTGGTGGGGGATAAAATGTTTTGTTCAGGAGTTTGTGCAGGCCTGTGATGTGTGTCAACGCAGTAAATATGAAGCCATGTCTCCTGTTGGCCTTTTGCAACCTTTACCCATTCCTGAACAGATCTGGGAGGATATTGCTATGGACTTTATTGAGGCTCTTCCTAAGTCGAAGGGATTTGATACAATTATGGTGGTGGTCGATCGTCTCTCCAAGTATGCCCATTTCATCCCTCTCAGTCATCCTTTCTCAGCTCTCACAGTTGCTCAAGCTTTCTTACACAACATAGTTCGTTTACATGGCATTCCCCGATCAATTGTGTCTGATCGTGATAAAGTCTTTATGAGTTTCTTTTGGCGCGAGCTTTTCACTTTGCAAGGTTCAGAATTGCGTCGTAGTTCAGCTTACCATCCCCAGGCGGATGGTCAGTCGGAAGTGGTTAATCGCTGTTTAGAGACTTATTTGCGCTGCTTCGCAGCTGATTCTCCCTCCCGCTGGTCTTCTTGGTTATCTTGGGCAGAATACAGCTATAATACCTCTTTTCACACTGCTGCTGGCATGACACCTTTCAAGGTGGTTTATGGGCGCGATCCTCCTCCATTAATCCGCTATGAACTTGGCTCTACGGCTAATGCTGATGTTGAAGCTGTTCTCCTTCAGCGTGACGCTATACTTGGTGAGCTACGTACTCATCTACACCGTGCACAACAAAAGATGAAAGACTCGACTGATGCGAACCGACGTGATGTGAATTTTGACGTCGGGGATTGGGTGTATGTGAGAGTGCGACCTTATCGCCAACAGTCTCTATCTCGCCGAGTCGATGAAAAGCTTGCCCCTCGTTTTTATGGACCATTTGCTGTTGTGGAAAGAATTGGCGCTGTCGCTTATAAACTTCAACTTCCTCTAGATGCACGGATTCACCTAGTTTTTCATGTCTCGCAACTCAAGAAGGCGATTGGAAACCATCTCTCTTCTCCTGTGATTCTTTCCACTCTGTCTGCTGATACGGAGATGCTTGTGGAACCTGCTGTCGTGCGCGGTGTGCGCCCATCCACTATGCCTGGAGTTACTGGTTCGGAAGTGCTTATTCATTGGCAAGACCTGCCTGATTTTGAAGATTCTTGGGAGCCTTTTGACTTGCTTCGAGACCAATTTCCTCATTTTAACCTTGAGGACAAGGTTAGTCTTTGGGCGGCGGGTAATGATAGGCCCCCAATTAACCTTACGTATGCTAGGAAAAGGAAGGGGCAGCAACCGGTTAAGGGAGGAAATAATTGAACACATGGGGCTTACCAGCTGGGCATTTATTGAGGAAGTCAGAAGGGAATAAGAAGATTCTTGGGGCATTTATAGCTATGTCAGTTATGAATAAGAAGAGTGTTGGGCATTTATAATTAGGCCAGCTGGGCATTTATGGGGGGGGAGTCAGTTATGTTGTCAGAAGAGTATAAGAAGGGTCTTTGAGGGATGGGGAAGGGTATGTTTTTGGAGTGAAGAATATTTTGAGTGTTTGGGAGAGCCGGCGATCTCTCGAAGAACCGACCTACTGTTAATGCTTTCCTCTGAATGAATACCAGTTTCTCTTTATTTGAGTTGTGTAGTTCTTACCTTGTGTCTGAGAATTGTGTGTGAAATTTTCGGGACATATCATTTTCATAGAAGTTTCCACAAAATTTTCCATTTTGAACAAGGTTGCTGATGCAGATATGGAAGCAATGAAAGAATCTATATAACACTTGAAAATAATAGGTGAAAAAAGATAATAACACTTGAAATGCTCATGGAATAGCAATCTAAGGGTAGGTTGGCATTTCACAACCTGAACCTGATTCCCAACCTGATTAGGATATACCAAACCCATATAGTAGGAATGGGGCAGATTTTAACCCACCCCATTTATGCATGCATTGCATAATTATTTCTAATATCCTTATGTACATCTTTACATTTGTGTGCACTCCTTGAGCTTGACAGTTTTATTTTTCTCCTTGGGTTATCATGCACATGTTAATCTTCAGTTAAAATTTAGCAGTTGATTGGTTGTATATTTCTGGAGCAACATTTAATTTAATATGAAATTTCAGGCTTAAGCCTATCTGGAACCTCCAATTATCTTTTACTTCTCATTGATTCACCATCTCTGTTGCATGCAATGAATTTCAATTTGAACTTAATATGAGTGCATTGTTTTCTACCAACTATTAACAAGGAAGTTTTTTTTATTAAGTGCATATCTATCCTTGTTTTATGTGTTTTTTGACTTGTGTCATGCTTATTTATACATTTTCACTATGGATTGATAGATATGATCTCTTGCACAATGCACATCTTAATCTGGAAGGACTTGACGAGCTATTTAAAGTGGCTCAGGTATGCATAGATTTTATTTTAGTACTAGTTTTCAAGGAGATAAATGTTTAGGAATGGTATGCCTTTGCCTTTAAAATGCTCCTTGCATTTTGATCATGTCAAGGAGGTATTTCTACTACTAGAAGTCCTTGTAGATAATAAATTTCAAGTCTTCTTGTTCTTACACATCACAAATCACATGTTCTTGGCTCATAACTTTTTGTGATTAGTCTCATGTATAATCACCAAAAGTAGCCTGAAGCTTTGCATTTCATTGTTTTAGTTACTTGCAGATGGTGTTATCCCAAATGAGTATGGGATAGATCCAAAGCAAAAGATCAAAATTGGTTCAAAGGTAAGCAATCAGTTGTTATTCTACCATCCATTTTACCTTCTTAATAGACCTGTTCACGGGCCAGGCTTTGCCTTTACATTAACAGAATATGCTCAGGCCTGTGCCCAAGTCTGGCCTGACCATCGGGCCTAGGTCTTGAGCCTGAGCCTGACCCTCATATAAAGCCCGAAGCCCGAGCCGGCCAGAAATTTGGAAAAAATATTTTCTTTTTTTATTCAATTAAAAACTAGTTTATTTATATTAAAAGTCCTCAAAACCTAAAAAAATAATGAAAGATCTCACTATTACTTGAAAAAAGAGAATAATAAAGAAAAAATATTATATATATATATATATATTTTTTTTTTTTATTATATAAAATACGTTTTATTATATAATACATTATCAAGTCAGGCTCGGGCTCGGGCTGGGCTCTTTTGAGAAATCCCAAGGCAGGCCCAAAAAGGACGGGCCTGATGTTTTAAGCACGAGCTCGAGCCCACGGGCCTGAAATCCTGTCCAAGCCCGACTTAGATCGGGCCGGGCCAGGCCAGCCCGTCGGGCTACCCAGCCCATGAACAGGTTTATTCTTAATAATTATTTGTCAGCCACTATTTTGTCTTATTTTAAGGTTAATGGGATTGTTGTTCCTATATTTTTGTGGCCTGTTGGATTTAATGTATAATTTGTTGGACTCTAGGCCCATATTATATATCTGGATTATTGGTGTTAAGCTCATGATAATTAGAAAGTTATCCCATAACAACTTTCAATTCAATGTAGTTTAAGTTTTGCCAAGGTGTCAATAAGACAATCACTTAAGCATTTTTGAGTGCCTAGATAACCAACTAGGCTGGCAGCATACATATAAATATCTTAATGGGAGCAAATAATTAATTACACCTCCTTTTATATATTGACATGAATGTGCTTAGAACATTCATATATGTCCAGTAGGAACCATTTATTTTATATGGGATCAACAGAAATGGTGGTTTGTGCAGGTTCAGTGGCCAACCACATATGTTGGGATATATATGGACAGACTGGTTATTCTGTTCTCTCCGGTACCAAATAGCACTGAATATTCAGTGCTAATCAACAGAACCCATATTTTACCTTCACTTAATCTGATAGACAGACTGAACTAGCTATATCATCCTTCATGTGCATGAAAGTGGAAGGTTGACATAGCCTCAAATTTAGACTACGGATCAATAAAAGTTTTTCCCTTGTGATGCAGGTACAAATAACATAAAACCTGATACAACTGGAATTTTTGAAGTCTTGAAAAAATAGAATTTGGCGGTTTGGAGAGAATGAATAAACATAAGATCGCAAATCAATGTGTAGGCTACTTGCCAGCATTCCAGTCTATTATTCCTTCTCAAGAATGCCAGTATTTGTGGTTAGGCAACTTACATAGAAATGAATTTCCAGACCAGAGTCAGATATGAGGGCCTATGAGTAAAGCTGTCATTGGTAAGTAATTTGGAGATTCCTAAGAGAATATGGCACTTTTGAAGAGAGTAGTGGTTATCAAATGTGAGAAATCTCCAAGTTGTAAATCGCACCCACAATAATCTGAATTAAAAGAAAAGAAACAGGGGAAAAGGAGGAGATTGAAGAGAGAGAAGTGATGGAGGAAGAAGAAGAAGAAGAGAGTAGTTCAAAACCTCTCTTCAGCCCCCAATGATCTCTTTTATTCTTTTGTTGTAAAAAATAAGGACAATTACATGAGTGCCCTTAGTAGGGCGTCCGTCACTAAAGACAACAATAAAAAAGAGAAAATAGGCCAATAAATAAGGCCCACTACCTACTAGCACAAGTCATAAACATAACTTAAAGAAAAACAAAGAAACTAAGGCCCATTCGGCCGATTATCTCTACACTCCCCCTCAAGCTGAGCATAGATATCAATCATGCAGCTTGCTTACACAATGTTGTAACTTTTCCTTGAGGACACCCTTGGTCAAAACATCTGCTAACTGTTGCTCTGAGGCAATAAAAGGAAGGCAAACTTCTCCTGAAGCTACCCTTTCTCTTATAAAATGCCAATCAACTTCAATATGTTTTGCCCTATCATTGCTGAACTGGGTTGTGAGCTATGTTGATCGCAGCTTGAGTATCATAGTAAAGCATTAAGGGATTATCATGTGTAATACCAATCTCCTCTAGAAGTGACCTGAGCCAATAACAACTTTGAAACTCCATGTGCCATTGGCTTGTACTCTGTCTTAGTTGAAGACCTAGATACTATTGACTGTTTCTTACTCCTCCAAGAGACAATGTTCCCTGCAACCAAGGCACAATAACCCAATGTAGATCTCCAATCATCAAAACTACTGGCCCAATCGACATCTATGTAAGCCTCTAGCTTCATGTGTCCATGCCTAGAGAAGAGGATGCCCTTTCTTGGAATTCCCTTCAAGTAACACAGAACTTGTTTTGCAGCAGCCATGTATGTCACTAGGAGCATGCATAAACTGATTGATCACACTAACAACATATGAGATATATGGTCGTGTCATGCAAAGGTATATCAACTTCCCTAAAAGTCTCTAGAACACTACCTTGTTTGCCAAAAGCTCACCATCAACAGCTGAGACTTTATGGTTAGCATCAATAGGTGTAGAAACAGGTTTGGCACCAATTTCCTAGTTTCCGTGAGAAGATCTAACACATACTTTCATTGGCAGATGAAGATGCCATCTTTAGACCTAGTAACTTCAATTCATATCAGACAGTATCCCTAGCTTTTTTCTTTTTTTTTTGAATCTGATTCAGAGGGGCCGGTTTAAGGTTCGTCCACCCTCTAAACTAGTCGAGACCTTGAAACACCCCCTGTAGGGGCGTATTGGGAAGCCCCTGATACGATACATATCGATATTTTGAATCTTGGTCTTGAGTGCCTGAACTTTCTATGTATCACTCCTTGTAATGATAATATCATCAACATAAACAATGAGGAAGGTAACCTGAGTTCCTCTCCTCTTCACAAACAAGGTATGGTCGGATTGTGTCTGTGTATAGATGAACTCAACAAGTGTAGCTCTGAATCTATCAAGCCAAGCTCGTAGGGATTTCTTAAGACCATAAAGAGATTTCTTCAACTTGCATACCTTGCCCTGTACTTCCTTACCATACATACCTAGTGGAAGTGACATATAAACCTCTTCAGTCAAGTTTCCATTTAAGAAAAGAATTCTTCACATCAAATTGATATAAGGGCCAGTCATAAGTCATTAGCAAGGATAACAAAACTCCCACTGTGGTCATTTTTACAACTAGTGAGAAAGTCTCCATATAATCAACTCCATATCAGTGATTTAAAAGGCATGCCTAGGTGCACAGGTGAGGCACATTTTGGGGTATGCGCCTCACCCAGGTCCTAGGCGCACCCTTTTCAAAAGGCGCACTAGGCATGCGCCTTTTTAAAATTTTGCACTTTTTGCTTTTTTTTTTCGAGTCTAGTGGCTGGGCCGGGGGCTCCGCCCGACTCTCGACCACATCCCACTAGTTCCTTCCCATGAGGCAAATCCACAATATCCCATGTATGATTTTTACGAAGTGCTTCTATTTTAGTTCTCATAGCCTCTCTCCATTCTAGCTTAGACAAGGCCTTTGTAACTGGCTTGGGTATAGGCTAAGAAAAAATTGAGGCTAAGAAAGAATAATAAGATGGGGATAACAGACTATAAGACAGGTCATTGGAAATACAATAGGTAATATGGAGTTGTAAGACAGGTTGTACATTTCCTCTTACCTTTTCTCTGAACAATAGGTAGGTCTAAGTTTGGGAATGGAGGTTCTAGAACAAGTGGTGAAAGACTTGTCCCCTCTTTGGGGGTTGAGAGTGTCTAAGGGTCAACTGTAGATGAGGGAACAACCTGATCATGTCATAGCCTTTGTCTCTAGTACCACCTCTGAATAATAGGATGAGTAAGGAAAACTGGAGGACTAGTAGGAGGACCAAGAGCAGGAATGGTAGAACTGGGAGACAAAGGCTCTGCCATTGGAATAGAAGGAACCACAAGAGACTCAACCTCAAGATCAACAAGAGAAGGTTGAGAACAAGGATTAAAGTATCGGTATCGAGTATCGTATTAGACAACTTGGATACGGATACGCTTTGGAAGCGCATGGATAAGGACGAAACATATGAAAAACTTGGATACACTAGGAAACCACATGTAAATTTCATAAATAAATAAATAACACTAAATTTATGGTCAAACAGCCATAAGTAATGTATAAATATATAAGAAAGTGTACATAAAGACATATCATACAATGCATTAATTAAGAGTCCAAGATGGACTTATTATATTTATCGTAATTATTATATCAATTATTTTCTATTTTATTGTTTTTTACATTTTAACATTAACAAAAAAGTTAACCAAATATTAAATTCTCAAATATAAATTAAACTATCATTTAATAATTTATAAAAATATATACGTTTAACTTAAAATATATAAAATTGGTTAAAATTTATAAGATATATATCATATGCAAATTCATAATTTTTAACTATTAAAAAAATTATTTCATTATTAAAATTTTTATTTGTATAATTTTCCTTTTGAAATTAAAAATCAATTTTTCATATAAATGTAGATTAATGGATTTGATAAATTCAATTTAATATTATAATTTTCAATATTTTGCAAACAAATTTTTATTTTTTGTAAATAATAAATATATTGTCATTTATGTAAATTAAAATATTAATTAATAATTATAGAAATATATAAAATTTGTAAGATATATATCATGTGCAAATTTATAAATTTTAAATAGTAAGGTAATTATTCTACTATTAATATTTTATTTGTATAAAATACTAATTTTAAATATTATTTATTTTAATTTTTAATTGGGGTTGTTAAACATAAATTTTGATTATTTATTTGGATAGGCATTAATAAAACTTTGTTATTTCGTTAGATATCACAAAGCATGGCATGGCCAAATGGTTTGATGGAGAACTTAAGGCTCTCGTGCCACGCGCGCAGCGTCCCAGGTTCAAATCACTTTATTAGCGCAGAATATGAATTTTTAATTGAAGGCGCTGCGAACCGGTCGATATCGGTGCGTATCGACCGATACAATGCGATACCGGACGATACGCACTTGTATCGGTTCAACACACGCGATTGCAAGATATGTTTCCATTCGTAACGTATCTTGTATCGCCCTAATCCGATACCGATGCGATACACCACGTATCGGATGTATCATATCGATATTTAATTCCTTGGTTGAGAAAGTGGTGAAGAAAACAGTTCAACGGAATGCTCCCCCTCAGAAGAATGACGACATAGTTGGCAAGGCGACGCCTAGGCGACAAGGCATCTTTGAGGCTCGCCTTGCCTAATCGCCAAGCAGTTTTGTACTGTCCATTGTAAAATATTTTTTTATTCTTTATTTTTTGACATTATAATTATAAAATAAGGCACTATTAAACTAAAATATTCAGCTTTTGTGTTTATATACTAATTTGTTTTTATTATTTTATTATTTGTTAGGATTTAATCAATACAAACATTGCTAAATGCTGTATTGAACCCTCAAAGACTTTAAAACCTGAACCAATAAATAAGGAAGAACTTAAAATTTTGTCTAATCAACACATTTTCTACTACTACTACAGTACTACGGTACTACAGTACTACTACTACTACTACTACTACTACTTTTTCTTTTATTCTTTTCCCATAACAAAAATAAGGGTTCAGCCCCTATATTTTTTGAATTTTCTTTTCCTTCTTTTTTTCGTCTCATGAATATGTTGATTTTCTTTACTTTAACATGAACTCTATACTTTTCTTATGAAAATTATGAATAATTATTAAGGAAATATGGCTATGGTACCTAGGGAACTACCCTAGGATCTATGTTTTCTATATAAAAAAAATCCATCGCCTAGGCGACAAGGCGCCCCCCAGATACCTAGCCTCGCCTTGGCGCCTTGAAAACTATGAACGACGACAAAATGGAAGTGACTCTACAAAGGTAACATTCATGGAGACAAAATGAGTTCCACTAGTGGTATCAAAACAGTTATAGTCCTTTTGTGTGGAGGTACACCCTAAGAAAATGCACTTCCAATCCTTGGGTTCAAACTTATGTCTCTGAGAGCTAGGGACATGAACATAACATGTGCACCCAAAGACACACAAGGGAATAGGAAACAAGTCACTCTTAAGAAACAAGACAGCAAAGGGAGATTTGAACACCAAGACTCGAGAAGGCATGTGGTTAATAAGGTATGTAGTTGTCATCACTGCATCACCCCAAAATCTCACTAGAACATTAGAGACAAAAAGGATGCTCCTGCTACTTCAACAACATGTTGGTTCTTTCTCTCTGCTACCCCATTTTGTTCTAGAGTACGAGGACAAGAACTTTGATGTATAACTCCACACTTCTCAAAGTATGAACCAAGATCCTTCTCAAAATATTCCTTAGCATTGTCTGATCAGAATATCTTGATGTGGGTATCAAATTGGGTAAGCACAAATTCATGAAACTGTTTTACAAATTTGGGTACTTAAGCATGGGAATGCATAAGATAAAGCCAGGTGTGACAAGAAAAAATCATCAATAAGCAGAATAAAATATTTATTATCACCCATGCAATGTAAATGATATGGCCCCCACACATCAAAGTGAACAATATGAAAAGGATCTGTAGATCTTTTACTGAAGTTGAATACCGGGCTATGTCTCATGGAGTGGATAAGATCATGTGGATTAAGAATTTGTTGGGAGAACTGGGATTTACTGTAGATAATCCCATGCCCTTATATTGTCATAACAAGACAGCTATCAACATCGTTGCTAATCCTGTTCTTCATGATAGGACCAAACACATTGAGGTGGATAAGCACTTTATCAGGGAGAAACTTGTTATTGGAAAAGTATGCACACCCTATCTTAGTTTTGAAGAACATCTTGCAGACATCTTCACTAAGGATTTACATCACTTAGGGCATAATGACCTATATGACAAGTTGGGCATGATTGACATCTATGTCCCAACTTGAGGGCGAGTGTTGAAATAATGTACCCTGTTGCTAGTAGTCGACTACTAGCAGAATATTGTTCCTAGTAGTCAACTACTAGACGAAGACTATTCCTAGTAGTCGACTACTAGACGAAGATTGTTCCTAGTAGTTGACTACTAGGGCACTATTGTATTTTTCCCTCTTTTATTTTGTCGCCTAACATAAATAGAAATGTTGGTGCCGCCAGCCCTGACTTTTTGACTCCAAATCCTCTCTTCTCTCTTCCTTCTTTTCTCTTCTATTCAGCAACTTTCTACCAAGAAAACAGTTAGCAATGGAGGTGGAAGTTACCTTCAAATGGGTGGAGAGAATGGCAAAGATTTGCTGATACTTTGGCCAGACAAGGGTCAATAGGAAACTTTTTTTTGGCATCAATGTAATGAATTAGAAAAGGTTAGGTGGATCTCCTATTAAGGGATGCTAGGCATATTGTAAGTATTAATATTTTACTGAAATAGATAAGTTCCACAGTTAACAATCAAAAACAAAAAGGAGAGAGCACAGAATTTTTGAAGTTATGACCTTTTGTTTGTATCCATGCAGATGCACGCATTTCTTTTATAGATTAGAGCTTTGGAATGGAAAGTTTTTCATGATCAAATCAGCCAATTTCATTTAGGCTTCTGTATTTGGTGGTGCAGCCCATTCCTTGGGCATTACCATGTTTGTGCACAATTTAACAAAATATTTTTATTTGCTTATCCAAGAAAGAAAACACTGGGAATTTTAAATAATTGGCAGTTGATTATATTAAATTTAGAAATGCTATTCATTACTGGTTTATTCTAAGGGGCTAAGAATCTGAGACTTTAACCACATATCACAAACTTAGAAGATTCTATGGCCATATTGGATTTGTGTCTATGCTTATGGGCTTGTGATCTTTTGGGGGCTTCAAAAAGTCCATGTATAATAGTTTTTCCCTACTTTATACGCTGATGCGAAATTAATTGAATATCATTAGAAATTATTCCACAAGGTACCATCATAAAATTCCCTGCTCCTATGAGTTCAAAATCAGTGCATCATTAGGTACAAGCCATTACCAGACAAGGTCCTCATTTGCAGTCAGATGCATATTGGAGTATTTTATGCTTTACTTTCTTTTCCTCTTCACAAAGCTCCCATGATAGAATATGGCAAACAGGCTGACTGAATTTTTTTCAGAAGCAATTTGGCCACCAACCTTGATCCAGTCTTCTTCACTGTCATTATACCATTTTTCTTTATGAAATTATTGCATTAGATATCCAGTATAACAATTTTATATGGAAAAGTTCCAATAAAATTCAAATCTATGTTTTATTATTAATATAATTCTGATACTCTTATTTGAACTTTTTTACAACTCAGATAGCCCGTCGTTTGTTGGGTAAAATTTTGATTGACTTAAGGAACACTCGTGAAGAAGCCATCAGTGTTGCTGAACTGAAAAGTAATCAAGACCAGAATTCAACATCCACTAAGACAAGAAAAGAAGAGAGTGATTATCAATTGAAATTTCACACGAAAAATGAAGACATAAGAAGATCAAGTTTCACAAGTGAGAAGTCACTTGACCTGGATGATGATGATGATAAGGAGACCAAATACCGTTTAGATCCAAAGTCTCTGTCAAACATGTTGCTTCTTACTTCATTATTTACCACTGTATGATACTAAAAGGCCTTTCTATTTTCTTTTAGATATGCCAATGTCAAGACACCTGAACGACATGTACGAACACGCCTTTATTTCACATCAGTAAGTAAAATCTGTCCAACATTTCTTTATTTCTTGTTGCTTTCTTTTTTAATATCCGATACCATATTTCAGTCTGGTGCTCTTCAATCATATCCAATTAGCTTTTATTACGAGTAAAATATTTTTTATAAATATTTTCCAAGTAAAATTTTATTTCTCATTGGGAAACACCATAAACATTTTAAAAATCCTTTCCACCATAAGGCAGGGCCTAGTTGCCTACATTTTAAAGAAAGCGTTTATGTCAAGAGCATGCTATTTAGCTCAAAGAGAAGAAAGTCCAAAAAAAAGAGGACCAGTGGGAAGAAGAGGGGAACTATAAGCAAATTGCCTCTAAACCATGTCTAGAACTCTATTACTCTAGTGCATGACCTTAATTAGTTGTCAAAAGAACTAGTCTTTTCTCCTTGTTTTATTGTTAACCAGAAATATATATATATACATATATATATATATATGTGAAAAAGGAGTGACAAGTAAATGAGCCTAGATACTTAACCTCTAATTTCATCATAACTTGTGTGTACACCAGCTACAGAATAGGAGATGATTTTTCAAAATAAGATTACTGAAATTCATTAAAGAGAAAAGTACATGAGATGTACAAAGAAGGGCAAAGAACCAGCCAAAAAACTACACTGGCAGGGAGCTAGCACTATAAAGATAGTCCCAAAAAGCACCAGACCTTGCTAGACCATCCGCATTTGTGTTATGTTTCCTGGAAACCCAATACAAATTGCTTCTGTTCACCCCCTGCTTAGCCAGCTCATCTGTGGCTTGCAACAATGGTTTGGAAGGATGGGATAGGAGTCCTATAAATTCCAGATCTGTTGGTGGGCCATCTTCTATTTGAAAATACACCTAAAATTTCCCTTCCCATCCTTTTTGTTACTATCTTCTGTTTTGTTGGTTCATCTATTACTTCTCGTGAATTGACTTTTAATAATAATTGTAACTGACAGGAATCACATATACACTCTTTAATGAATGTTCTCCGCTACTGTAATTTGGATGAATCTCTGCAAGGAGAGGATAGCCTTGTCTGCCATTCTGCTTTGGAGCGTTTATTCAAAACAAAGGAACTTGACTATACGAGTTACATTGTGTTTAGGATGTTCGAAAATACAGAGGTTGGTGGTTATACTATTCCTTAAAAGTTTAGAAAGTTCTTTCAATTGATACATAGTTGATAAATACCTTACTGGTTTATATGGTTTAAATGTGTGTGAGTGTGTATGTGTTTCTGTTCTGTGGCCAGAAGCTATTGGCTCATGAGATAAGATGATGGGATGATGCAAAAGATATTGAAAGTCTAGGATAAGCACCTTACTAAGAATACTAGACCCTTAAATTGGACCTTGTTAAGCCTTATATAGTCTTCTTTATTTATCATGTCTATCAAAGGCATCAACTTCTTTCCATGCTCTGGCCCTGGAGGCAGTCTTGAACATACAATAACAAAAGCAAATGATAAGTTAATTCATTCCCCTAGATAAAGCAGGCGCAGTGTAGTGGTCACAGTCACAAATCATGTTTGGCTTTAACCTTGTAATCAAAGCTGATGTTACATGGTTATTGTTTCATTAGGTATGTGATAGGAATCAATCAGCACCCTTGAAGACTTATTCTAGAAAGAAGGTCTTACAACAGGTCCTTATATGGCATAGGTACTTGGGATTTGGACTGAATTGAACACAAAGGGTATTTTTGTCATTTTGCAATTCTCCGTGGAGTCCAATGATAGGGTTTAATTTGTCTAGTTATAGTTTTTTTATGTTTAATGTAGAGAAGATGGACCGAATGGCCCATAGACTGTTTTCTTATTTCTTTTCTCTATGTTTGCTGTAATGGGCCTTGACATGAGACTTTCTTATGTTATGTCTTTTTTAAATTATTCTCCCAGTTAAGGGCCTCTCTGTAAATTACTGAAATTAAGTTAATGAAAAGGAATCAGGGTGTAAGAGGAGATTAGATTCGAAAATCTCTCTCTGAACCCTTATTGCCGCCACCTTCCTCTTCTCTCTTCTTGATTCACTGTTTCTGCTGTTCTCTATCACTTTTCTGCACCTCTTTAAACAGTCTGTTTATTTCAGAAGGTTGTTTCTCTTCTTGGTATTTCAGAGTCATTGCATAAGTAGGATTAGAGTTATTGAGTCTTCTTTGAATTGAAATAGGATATGACAGCTTAGTTTGAGTCCTACTAGGATTACTGAGTCTAACAGTTTGATTCCTAGGATTATTATGAGTTTAGAGTCTATAAATATGTATGGACGTTTTACACAAAGGGAATGAATCATATTGAGTTTTCTTCAGCTTATGCTAGCTATGGTGAGTGATTCCCATGCCCTAGAGTGATTCTAGGCACCTTGTGAGTGATTCCAGGTATTTTCTCTCTTCTTCCTCTCCCTATTTTCTCTCTTATTCCTTTAAGAGCCATTAACAGCCATAAAACTCTGATCAAGAAGACCATTCAACATTCTCTTAGGACTAGAACTGAGCTGGTCCTACATCAGTATGGTACTACAAGTATCTCCTTGACATGAATTCTTTAGTTTTCTAAACAGATATTAGAAAGCCATAAATATATCCGTTTAAGCAAAATGAGTTGCTTTAACTGCAGGTGGCTCTAGAAGATCCAAGAAGATTTCACATAGAGATGACATTCAGCCGTGGTGCAGATTTAAGCCCTCTGGAGGTAATAATTCTAATTTCTTTCATTAAATGAAGGATGAAAGGTGCTGCTTGAAGGAAAGAGAGGAAATAGATTATGAAAACATGTTAATGTTTCCTCCTACAAATTCCTTCAGGTTGTGAGACATTCAAATTCTATACAAACTAAGTCCCAAAAATGTGAAAAAAAAATAAAGAAAACCAAAAAAATGGAGAGGTCAAATTTCATGAGTGAAAAAAAAAGAATTATATTCAATTTATATAATAATAATTGGAGTTGTTCTGAAGCTGAAGATTGCATCTAGCCTTGCCCTGCACAAATATGATCCAGACATGATATGTTATACACGTGCTAACATATATATACATGCATATCTGACCATGTCAAGGAGTTCCAGTATTGAAACTTCCATCCTGCCATTAATGCTGCATTCTTTGGTCATCCAAGTTTTGGTTATAAATTGGAAGGTTAGATCAACAAGTGAAACTTATTTTCAGAGGAACATTATCCAAGATTCACCCACCAATCAAAGGGTGTGGTTGATGAGTTGGTTAATGACTTGTACTCAAAGAGATGGCATTCTAGGTCTCTTGTCTTCTGTAGAAGTAAAGTATGATTTGACAAGCTAATTGACTATGATATATAATATGGAATAAGGCAAGTCAGTGATGCTAATTTGACAAGCTAATTGACTATGATTATGTGATAGACTATAGCAAAGTTTGGAATAGATGAATGGAATGGTGCTAAGTTGTTTCATGCAAGTGTTTTTTTTTTCTTTTTTTTTTTAAACATTTTTGCAGAAGAATGATGGTGAGGCTGCTTCCTTGCATCAAGAACACACCTTGCCAATAATGGGTCCAGAAAGACTGCAAGAAGTTGGGTCGTATCTCACTCTGGAGAGGTTGGAGAAGATGATTCGCCCATTTGCGATGCCAGCAGAAGATTTCCCACCTCCAACAACACCCTATGGCTTCTCAGGCTACTTCACAAAAAGTGCAGGAGTGCTTGAGCGACTGGTGAACCTTTGGCCTTTCCACAAGCATGTGAACAGTAATGGGAAATAAATATTACTGTCCGATTTTGTTTTCTTCTTTTTTGTTTATCTTGCATTATCGTGTACAGATTGCTGATAGTTGATTAACCCTGTCAATTTTGTCATATTCTTTAGTCAGGATTTGGAACAAAAAAAAAAGAATGTAGTTGTTGAAGTAACCGTATTCGTTAGTGATACTTTCCATATTTTTTCTTTTGGCATTCGTTTTTTACTGTTGTTTATCATCCAATATGTCATCTAAAGAACAAGTGAACAACCTCTCGTTGGAGTCCTGATATAAGTAAGCTCAATTACACTTTCCCAATTGCGATGCTGTTACTGCTATCAATATTCTATCAATGTTCAAAATTTTGTCACGGTGATCCACTAATCAAAAGGCTTTGGGGATTTGATCCAATTGCGATGCTGTTACTGCTATCAATACCTACCCCTTTGACCTATTTTTGCAAAAAAAAAGATGGGCGCAAGGTTCTAAGTACCGATACACCCTTAGCACCTTATTGGGGTGTATGGATACCTTTTTTTTTTATGCCAGGGGTATATCGATACTTTCTACCTTACATTCTATTAAGTGTGGTATGGTGGTTGGTAAGTCATGTTTACTGGGAGTTGGATACGAAGGTAATATATTTGCCTCGTTTTCCATTAATGCTTCTGGATTTCTTTCTTAATCAAACTACAATATATTGGAAACAAAACCTGAAGCCCTAGTTTCTTCATTTTTTCAGCTTCGACCACATCGAACAAGCACTTGTGTCTGCCCATCAATACATCCCCTCCTTCCGATCCACTGTTGCAAGCCACCGCTGAACGCCTGAACCAATTGTGTTCCATGAAAGAGTGGGAGTGTTGAAAAACTGACTACCCAAAACTTGAGTCTTCGGAATTAGACGATGCATTAGTTACGCCTGAAGTAATAAAGCTTCCAAGGCATAGGTGTTTGACTTGTTGGTTTTCTAATATTGAAGAACAGGCTTCTGGAGCGACCTTTTGAAAGGTCGACTGTTGAAAGGCTCCTTAACAAATCTCGTGACAAGAATCACAATTCCAGCAATCACAATTCACAAGCTGGAATGAAAGCTGATTTTTTTTTTTTTTTACAATGAAAGCTTAATTGAACTAACTACGGGTTTGTTTGGCACGTCTTTCCGTGCAGTTTTTCGGTTGTTTACAAATTGGGCAGACTGATTTTCAGTCTATTTTTGTTTGGTTCATGAAAGATCTAGCTGTTAAAGTCGGAGCATCAAAAAGACGCAAGAAACCCATTTTAGGGTGATTTTGGAAAATTCTAAATGAAGCTTTTTGCGTCTTTTACGTCGCACAGAAAGGCATTTATCTGCCAAACTAGTTTTGGACTGTTCAGATTTTCATGTAAAAGCTCAATAAATCTTTTGACTATTATGACTACCAAAAGATCTTTCCAAAAAGACATGCCAAACAAGCCCTACTTTTTAAAAAAATGCTTCTGGATTCTTCAGGTTCTTATCCTATTTTTACGTATTCGCTACGTGCTTCGTTTGCTGTTTGGGTTGGATTGGACTTGGACGCATATCGGCATACGTTCTTTGGGCAGCAGCTGCAGGAACAAATAGCCAAACTGTCCCATGGCAAATCTCTGAAAGAGTCCCCGGACCTTCGTTGTCTATATATTAAGGTATCAAATTTTATAATTGAAAGTGAAGTCCTTAAAACTAATGTTATATTGGTTTCATGCTCGTACTTTAGCCTATGTCTATGTCTATTTGTTTCTATCCTGTCTATACGTATCCGAGCCGATTGGTAATTGAATTTGGGGTTTAAGAGAAACCGTCCAGATTGACGATCCGGTTGGAGGACTAACCTTACCTGGGTAACAAAAAGATGATCTTGTTCTGGGCAGGTAAGACTTTTTGGCTGTTGAGGTAGGTAAGAGGGATGATTCTATTTCCGCTGGACGGCCCACACGGAAAAATAGAGACATAATGTGATGATCACTTGCACGATAGCTTTGGCATCATTCCAATTTTTCAGCCATGAGCCAACTAACATGATGAATCAGGATGCGCTGAGTCTGGATCTGCTCCCCACAAGATGTCCCAACTGGCTATCAACATGATCCGACACTATATTTTTCGAGTTGGGACCGATTATGTATGAAATGTGCAGTGTGATCATGTTGTAAGTATGTCAAAATACAAGGATTTTAAAATCAGAATGAACACGGAACCGTTTTTGGGACCTGTTCTTAGGTCAAATGGTTTGATCGTCCAGTTTGAATGGATGATAACTGTTGTTTGGGTTGACGGCTTAAGATTTGAGGGTTTAACTACCTGGGTTAGTGGGTCACTGATTAAATCAACGGTTTTTGGCCAAAAAATGATTTTATGATGAAATGGAATCGATTGCCTAATCGATTCTCAGGATTTCTGATCTGACCATCCGGTCCGATCCGATTTTGAAAACCATGTTGACTCAAAGTCTTAAAGTCTCAAACCAGGTTTTTTTTATCCAACCATCCGATCCAGTTTGGTCAGGTTTTTCCGATCTAATTGCAATATAATGTTACTATATTGGAGGGAGATTCAAAATTTCAAGAATCTCTCCTCCCTCCCTTGTATTTTGAATTTTGTCTTTTCCTCTTCCCTTTCTTTAATGTATGAGAAGACTCTTTGTCCCACATTGTTTGGGAAAGGAGTAGAGGTAGAGTATATCTATTATTTTACTCTCTCTCTCTCTCTCTATCTATGGGTAGGGACCTATAGGAGGAAAGCAATATCGATATCTCATGCATGTGAAGGGGGTTAAGGGTGTTTTTCACATGCATGCGCTACACCGAATTGGTTTTGTTTTTAATCGGATTAAACATTTGATTTTTAAATTCAAATTTATTTTTTAAATTGTTTTCTTTTCTGCTTTGTGTCTCTTCCCCTCTATGTCTCTTTGAACAGGAGCACTGTTCTAAAGAGACATTTGTCTGAAATGACACTTTTGTGTCCATTCTAGTGATTGAAAATACTCTATAAAAGGAGTGTTGGTCGATCCAGTCTCACACCAGAACACATTCGGCAGTCTTCTTTTGTCTGTTTTCTCTGTCAATCTGAGCATTATTCTTTGTGGTTTGCAGAGGTCTGGTAAGCGAGTGCACGCCTACCAGTAGCCTGTGGATTGTTTTATCTTAGCGACCAATTTGCGATCACCCGACTGCACCATAGGGGGCAAATGCAGTTTTAAGGAGCACGATTCAACCCTCCTTTCTGCAAATTCTCAGTTTTGCAGTTCTACAACACTACACTACACTCCACTCCTATAAGTTCTCGGTCTGAAAAGTGATTACCTATAAATTTCATTCTACCTTCTTTACTATTTTCAACATACTAGTCTCAAACCCAATCTTAAGAATGAATTCGGATTTGCATGATGTGCCTGTGAGGCGCCAATTGTGAGGAGCACTTCAATTGGGATGTGCTGAAATGCAGAAATCCAAATTTTACAAGAAGTAACTCTATACTCGTCAGATATCAAATGTCATGTCAAAGGAGGTGGAGGTAGTCAGAATTGCACTCTTCACTGTACGAAGTTTCTGCATTAACAGTCATTTTGAATCCCAACTTATTTCACAGGAAGCTCTGACGAGAAACAGGTTGTTTTACAGCTTTGTTAATGTTAGGTAAGCGAACCAGTTCAGTCTTTATTAGGGCATGCGACCTGATGGGGTCAGAGTCAGAGTCAGCAAACCATGAAAAGTGAAAAGAGCAAAATTTCACTTGGGCACAGCTCCAATTTGCAAATTTTCTAACATTTCTTTTTCACAGTGAACACACTGAACCACTCACATTCACACAAATCTTTCGATATCTCTTCTGGGTACGTTAAAAGAGTTAAGTACCATAACGACATTAATCCAGCAAATGGACGACTGAGTCATGGGGTGGAGGTGCAATTGCACTTGCGTGGACAGGGCCCCACCCCACACCACATGACTCTCTCATACACTCATGGAGGACACCCACGCACACGCTTTACTAATCTATCCAATTCCTATCTTTATTTAATTTGTTTTCATCTCCTTGGATCCGCATATGCAAGTGGAACATCCCTGATGCTGCTCAGTGGGGTCCCCTCTGCTGACAACCGTCTGATTTGAACAAGTGGTGGTACACGTCAGTACACTTATTCCAATCCGAAAGCTGTCAGACTGGGACTCGTCCAATCATTGTCATGTACAAAAAGGTAGCCCCTTTGCTTTTGTTATCTCATCTCCATTAACAAGTGTTTTGAGTTGAGCATCCACAGTGAGACACTACTGTGTTGAGAGATTTTAATAGAGACCCACTTGACAGTGCCAGAAGAAAAGGAGGAGATCAGAACCACCACGTCGCCATGAAAGCATGAAAGTTGAAACATCTCCATACAGTAATTAACTTATCAAGCTATTATTCCTCCCCAGAGCCTGATCGACCAGATCCCATAATCGTAAGCCGTCTGATCTTCAAAAGGGGTCAACACAGATACGTTTAGTCCAGAGGAAAAGGTCAATATATCAGATGGTCTGTCAGTCACTCCGTCTCATCTGGCCTCGACCCTCGGGAAGAACCTTTGCTTTGTGGAATTGTGGGGGAGGGGAGGTGGGGTCCTTTGACTCCTTTCATTAATTTGTGCTCTGTTCTACTTCTACCTGCCCATTTCCTTTGGGTTTTTCAAACTTTTGCCGTTTTCCACTAACTGTTCTCTAATATAGGAACCAACCACTCCCAGTTTCAATTTCCTAAGTCGCGTGTCATTCTCTATGAATAGAATTCCCAGAAAACTAGAAAGAAGGAAAGGAAGCAGCTCATGGAGTCTTGCAAGAAAGAACTACCTGAGAAGATTCGTTTATTGGATTTCATTTTCCCACGCAAGAAAACTAACAAATGGTGTTGTATTAAACGAAAAATAAAAAGGAGAAAAGGAAGACAAAGGAAGAGACACTGCAAGAGAAAAGGTTTGCTAAATGATGTACAAGACGAGAAAGCAAAAGTGGGAATCACGATTTAAAGGTAGGCATAAATCCTCCCTACAGATCTATCAAAAAGAATTTCCCCAAAAAGAATCCAATCCAATAAGACCAAATACCCAATCCATTGGGCCGCAGGCCCACAACCACCATCTTCACTTGTGAGTTGTGACCTGTCATTAAATATCTTTTAATTCCTGTATCACAAATTCACAATTGCAGAGTTTGGGGTCAGGGCCCCGCCAACCACCCTTTTCTGATGGGTTTACTTGCTGTAATGAGGCCCACTTTAGGGGTGTATTGATATTCTATACACAATATAATAATATTCATGAAATGAGAAAAAGATCATGATTGTTGATTAATCACTGAAATCTAAGTGGGTTTGGTCTAAAGAAATGTTCTACACTTCTACTTAAGTGGGGAAACCATTTTACAAGTACAGCTAATCTAATGTCTTGTCCTCAGCAATCCATAACAGTTTTATTGGAACCTATTATTGTCATATGATCTCATCTTCTTCTATTATTACTACTGATTACTGTACTATTTATTTTTCTTTGCTTTTAGATTAAATAGGTATCTTGTTTTTTTTTTTTTCTTTTTGATATTGGTTACTCGCTTTTACCCTCATATGGACTTTAATTCAATATTCCCTCACTTCCTACTCACTTTTCCTATTCACCTTTTACCTGCCGTGAATTGCAGTCACACATCTCTCAATTCATAATAGAGATTAGAGGTGTAAAACGGGCCATGTCGGGCTGATGGCCTAGCCTGCGCGCTATCTCAGGTCGTGCCGCCCTCCCCTAGGATAACTTGGGGGTTAGCCTAGCATGGCCCACGGCCCAAGCTCGTGTGGACCCATGTCGTGCCATGGACTGGGCCAAATTATTTATTTAAAAAATTGAAAAAAAAAAGTTAAAATTTTAATTTTATATGAATTTTGATCTATACAATTGCTTATATATACAATAATTAAATAAATTAGTATCATAAAATTGAAAATAATTATTTACTTTATTAATATATTATATACTATATTATTATTTATATAATATATTATATTATATGTATAAAATACATAAACATATTATATATAAATAATATATATGGATCGTGCTACGGGGGAGCGAACCGTACAACCCGCTCGATCGTGTCATGCCAGCCTGGCCCACGTGCCATCAGGCTAGGCCATACTAGACTGTGCGGGCAGCATAATTCGATTTACACCTCTAATAGAGATGTGTAGCTGCAATTCATAAGAGGCAGAGTGAGAAAATCGTGTTTATTTACATAATATAACACTTTTGCTAGCAACATTAATAACTCTTATAAAAAATGGTGAGACCCAACCGAATTCGAAACCACGTCTCATTTGGGACTACCCGTGCCGATCAAATTACCACTCTATTGTCAATTTTATTTTCTTTCATTGATTACAAAGGTTTTTCTGCTTTTCTTGACAAAGAGTGAGAGAGAGAGGGAGGGGATAGGGGATTTGTGTTGCGGCAAAAGGAAAAAACAAAAAAAAAAAAAGGAAAAAAAAAAGTGGGGCGACAAGGAATATTCGGCTTTTCGACTTTTGATTGTTACTTTTGTAAGCTGATTTCTTTCTAATTCTGGGAATCGTAAGAAAGAAAAGAAAATTCTTTCCAACTCGATAGATTCGTCTTTCTTTGCCACGCCCCGTAAAAATCAAACTTTGATTGTACGGTACTCAGTCCGGGTCTCTACTTTTCAAAAGAAATTTAAGGAAAAAAAAGAAGATAATAAAGCCACTAGGTGGCATCTTTGATTCTTGATCCGACCCGTCACTCATCTCTTTACGGCTTTACCTTTTGATTCCCCCATCTTTTTCAGTGGCGATCGCCGATTGGGAATGAACAAATGGGACATTGGGACCCCACCCCCCCTCCATAACTCCCATGTTTGGATTGGACTATGGACGGGTCAAAAAAAGCCTACCAGGTCGGGTTTGAATTTTGATTATTGATTAGTCTGTTGGTCGGATCAAATCTTCCAGAAAGAAAGGACCCGACCCGAGTGTATAATGATACTTCAACATTATACAGGAAAATTACTCACTAAGGCCCTGTTTGTTTGTCATTGTCTTAGTTACCATACTCTACCATTATCCGCAATCTTTGATGTCATGTGTTGGAATCTGATTCCTCACTTTGTATAGTCACGTCTCCATTTGGCAACAAAAGTGGAACAAATAAAATGCTCCCTCTTGTAATGAGAATTTGAATATGATTTCAAATAGGATTGAATCTATAATTGTGCTGGTATTCACTATTCATCATAGATGTGTTGATCTATTAATCATGGTTTTGAAAATTGGATCACACTTGACGGTCGGACAATTGACCCAGGAATGCTCATGGTTCTGGATCTAGTTTTGAACCCTGAACCCCAAAAAGATGTCTGTCAGGATTGGACCAGATGGTCGGATTTTTTTGATCCGGGCACTAGTGGTAAAAGTGGTTCCATTTCTGCTCCATTTTTTAAAACCATACTATCAATCAGATTGGACTTAAAAAGAAAACTTTGCATTATCAAGGCAACATGAATGCATCCAAATCATAAATATGTAGAATTTGTGAACAATATAAGGAGTTCCACTTAAATAGATCATATCGAATTCACTTTGTTTCTTTTCTTTTTCTTCTTTTTCTTTTTTTTTATGTCTAGTCTATATATATATACCTTAGATAAGAGGGTTATCTTTAAAAAACATGAGTAGCCTCCCACTTAGAAAAAGAAGGGATAAGTTAGAATAGAGTGGGTCCCACTCTAACTCTCAAATTGTTCAATTTCTTAATTCAAGTTGCAAAGTTACCTCGTGTGATTCAATAATAAATCAAATCTAATATTTAGTTTCCTAACTCAAATAAAAACAGCCTAAGTGCTTCACTACGTCACTTAGTGGGTCTCAACTCTCGAATAAAATACCTAGGTATAAGTTTCCATAGTGAGTATGGATGTGTAAATAATAAAATTGTGTGCTTCATGGTAAATTGCATTCTCCTGATTTAAATTACAAAGTTAAGTCATATTCTTTAAAGACAAATCAAATTTAATTTAGTTTCCATAGTGAGTATGGATGTGTAAATAATAAAATTGTGTGGGTGTCATTCTTTTAGATTTAGACAATTGGGTTGTTTAATTTGAAAATAACCCTAATATAGTCACACAAATCAAATAAAAATAAATCCAGCCTAAATGTTCTTAAACTTTCGAAGTGAATGTAATTTTCAAATAAAAAGTTATATGTTACAAATTGAAGAGACCAGAAGTGCTAGAGGTAAACAAAAAAAAAAAAAAAGCGTGGGCTGAAGTAGTAAGAAATGATTTAAGCATTTATAACTTAACAATATGGGTATGGCAATAAACATAACAGAATAGGAAAACAGGATTAAATGTAGCTGACCTCATATGCTTGGGATAAGGCTTGGATGATGATAATGAAAGATGGTGATTTAGTTTTTAGTTTCAACTTCAAGAACCTTATGGATAACTTTAATTATATTTTTTACAAGGCAAAATGGTAGAGTGACAAACTTTTTAGCTAGAAATGTGTATAGGTCCCCTGTCATATCTCTATTTGCATATCTACATAAAAAGTAGGGTAAATTATAGATAGGTACCATGTACATTGGAGGAAGTGACACTTAAGGGCCTAAACTTTTAGAAATATATATTAAGTCCAATTCTACTAAAACCAATGTTACATTGAGGGTTAAAATTACAAAATTTCCTATAGTAAGATTTTCTTTTTTTTTTACTGTTTCATTGTTCCATTCAAATGCTTTTATTATTTGTTGAAAAGAAGTATATAAATGGTTTCACATCAAAAAAAGAGTAAAATAAAAGTTCAATGAGCAAAAGATAATCTAAACATGTTTTTTTTTTTTTGAAATTTTGCCCTCATTGTAACATCGATTTGAATAAAGTTGGATTGAGTGTATATTTCTAAAAGTTCAGGGACCTAAAATGTATCACTAGAAAGTCTAGGCCCTTAAGTGTCACTACCCCCAAAATACAAGATATCTATTTGCAATTTACCCTTCAAATATTTTAATAACCTTTATATTCGAATGTCTTTTATAAATGGAAAGTGAGAAAAAGACAACCCATGTAAACTCACTATATTTAAATATTAGGGTATTCAAGATTTACAATAAACCAATATTTATATTAGAAACAATACTTATGTGTCTTCTTGTAACATAATATTGTTTTTAATGAGTTATTCTTTAATATGTGCTTTTTAAGAAAAATATTATATATTCCATATTTAGTATGGAGCTAATCGTAATCTCTTAAGAGTTGCATCAATTCTTTAAGGAACAAAATCATCTTTAACATATATGCCTTGTAGAACTCGATTAACCTAGCTTTTAAAATTAAGGCTTAGCTTTGAATGAGTCCAAATACAAATGTGTAGAGTGTAAAATCTTGTATTTTGTATTATTTTGTATGTATTTGTACTGTACATATTTGCATTTGTTAGGAATGGCAATGGGGCAGGGCAGGGCAAGGACAGAGAGCCACTTCCATCCCCATCCCCATTGGTAAGGACAAGGTTATCCCCATCCCTATCCCCATATGGATCCCCACTCTCCATGATTTTTTTTATGATGTCTATTTTTTTAATTTTGATTTTATTTAAAAGATTAAAAATAAAATAGTTAAAATTTACAATCCTAGTCAAAAAAGATCCAAATATATTTAATCATATTTAAAAAATAATAATATGCATAGATACATACACAAACATATATAAGTGCCTAGGGGTGGGGATTGGGGGGCTTGTAGAGATGAAAATTTCCTCATCCTCATTCCTATAGGGAAAAAATCATCCCCATCCTGCCCCTATAAGTGGGATGGTAAGGCTAAGTGTGGTGGTCTCCTCAAAGGACAAAGAAAGGCCGAATTGTTGTTTGTGTAGTAAAGGTAAACAAGGGTCTCAGAGTAGGCAAGATCGTGTATTGATCACGGTTTATTCATCTTTTTCATAAGGGGAGACCCGAGGCCTTGAAGGGAATGAGCCAAAAGAAGTTTGATTTCTATTTGGAAAGAAGATCTTTGATTTGATGTCAGTTGTCAGGAGGATACTGCAGGGGGTTCGCCACATGTCGCATGAGATCTTCTTAGGACGAAGTTTTCTTTTGTCCAATGATTCTCATGATGCATGTGCGCTACTTCCCCTTATGGGTCTCCTGTATTGACATAGATGATGTCAAAGCTAATCTGACGTGTTTCGCTTCATTTGTTGGGTGTCTTGTCATGAGTGACTTTGGCTTGCTTAAATCGTGCGATGGTTCTTTAGTCCATCGTAGGTCCGCAATGGCTTTGATTTCATCACAAACCTATGATGGGTTATGGACTCATTGCAGCCCCTTGGTGGCTTTCGTGTCGTCATAGGCATTTATGCCGTTTTGGTTTGATGCCTTCATCGCGATCATAGACATAGGGAACCACATGTACTTACAACCCCCAATTGGGGTGAGTTGCGTAAGGATTGAGGAAATGGGGGAAGTTGTCATTCTTATTTTTTTGTACTTTTTCCAAACTAAGCCCTTCTTTTGTACCACTTATTTTAAATACTTATTTGAATAAATAAGTACTTAAAATAAGTGGTGGGACCACACAACAATGGTAAATAAACACTTATTCATGTTTGGTGGAAAATGAGTGAATGACGAATGGTGTCTATTTTCAAAACATGTACTTAAAAAAAAAAAACAACCCAGGGACTACTTATTTTAAGAGCTTATTCAATAAGCACTTATTCCAATTTTGGGGACAAAACTGTCCCCATCATATTTTTTTTCAAAAATCCCATCGAGTGCCCCTGATTTAGAGACTTCATTTGAGCTCCAACACGAATAAGTGCTGACAACAAGCGACTTGGCTCAGAAATCGTTCCATGCAAATGCATGAATCTCCCATATTTTTCTCCATTATTTTTTTGTAAGCTTCATTTTGTGCAACTCTTCATGGTTATAATTATCATTTCCACAAATATAAGTAATTATTGGTTAAGCAGCTCACCAACACCTTAACTTAAATGAGTACTTAAAATAAGTCTAAGTGGTTTAAAAAAGGACTTTCCGAACATTAATAAATGCTTATTAAAATAAGTAATTATTTCTCAAACCAATTATTTGCCAAATATAACCTAAGCCTAAATAGTTTTTTTTTTTTTTTGAGTGTAGGGATGGTTAAACTAGAAAAAAGGAAAAAAAAGGGAATGGGCTTACTAGTCAGCTGGTTGTTAAGCAAGCTTTATTACATGGCACAAGAATATTAAACATGGCAACATTTTCTTGGTAGGAAAATGGACTATACAACACTGGATAACCTTCCCCTCAAACCATTGTGAATTGTGAAAGGTGGAAGGTGGAACACGATCCGAGTTCGGATCAGGCGATTAGCTACCAACTCAATTTCAGCAACGCCCCAACAAGCCATTGCAGCCGCACTGCAATGGCCTATAGGGACAGTGTTGACAGCATTTTGTTGGTAGCAAATACCTACCCACTCAACCCTAGGTCCTTGTTACAATCAGTTAGATACTTTACTTGAAAGTTGGTGCACCTTCCAACATATTTGAGTCCCAATCTCCTACCAACACCTTACCCACAATACACTGCAGTTACATTCGGTATATTGCCATTCATAAAAATGTTTCCAACGTGCAGTCCTAGTGTTTTGTGGGTAGCAGATTTTGGCTCATTTGTGCCAAAATTGGGCAGGAATTGCCTTTTTCCCAACATTTTTTTGGGTAAAAAATTTGAACCCAAAAACATTGTCATATTTTCAACTAAAATATTATTAGCAGTATAACTGTTTTTAATACCATGTGTAATTGTTACGTATAACGATGACTAATTGTGTGGCAGGTGTATCTGCACACATAAGAGGACAGAGATGAATATAATCGGGAAAGGAAAAAAATGTTGTGAGTGTCAATGGAACTGGTTAAGCAATCAATCTGCCTTACCCTCTATTGAGAAAAGTTTGGCCAATCGGACCAATTTGATAGTCGGGTTGGAGAGTTTTCCATCTGAAATCAACCAATTATTAGTGAAAATCAGTTAACTCAGGTTATATTAATTTGGTTGGTCAATTCAAAGCAACCCAAGACTAATTTGTTAAACTAGAATACATGGTTTGATTGGATAAAAAATTAAAATCAACAAAGTTAATTAATAATTGTAGTGATATTATTAAAAACTAATCTTAAAAAATTAAATTTAAAATATAAAATATGATGATACTATTCTCACTTTTTATATTAAAAAATTAAATTTTAAATATAAAATATTAATACATATCTATAGTCGAGTCTTGATTGATTTTAGTTGATTTACACATAATCAAACCAAAACCGAATCGACTTCTCAAATTAACATAAAGCCATGTAACTTCTGAAACCGTTGTGGTTTCTCTAAAACCGTTCCCTCTCTCTCTGTTTAGAGAGAGCTTCCCTCTCGAGTTTCTCGAGGTTTTCTCAATCTCTCTGTTCGGCGTCTGCTTTCCATCCTAGAAATTTCTTTTGGGGTGGCTCCCTTCGAGGAGTCCCCTTTCCATTATCCTCTCTTCTCTTTTCTTGTTTTTTTTTTCTCTTTTTATCGTTTATTTCCTTCCCTCTTCCCTTGCTTTCATTCTTCGTTCTTCTTCCCATCTGGTTCTCTCCTTTCTTCCCACTGTTCTTCCTCCCATTTATTTCCATCGCCTTTTCCATTTGGTTTTCTCCATTATTCGCCTCTTTTTGTGCTTTTTTTTTCCTTTTTCCTTTTTCCTTTTTCATTCTTCGTTTTTTTTTTCCATTTGGTTTTCGATACTGGTGGATATTGCTTTACGTTTGACCGTCCATGGTTCAGTTCATTCATAGTTCTCTGGTAGATGCACTTCATGTCAGTTCTGTTTGCAATTCTCCAATGGATGCAATTATGGAAGGCAATTCCAATCTTTGGTAGCAATTGTAATGCTCAGGGCTCTGCCGTCTTTTACGGATCTACCCCAACTATATTATTACCGTCTCTTTGCAGTCTCTTTTGGAACCTCTCTTTGTCACTTCTCTCACTTGGTGGATTGGAGTTGTGCTTATCTACTTCTGTTGGTGAGTTTAAATTCACCTTTGTTTGATTGCAAAAGTTCATTATGTTCTCATTGGCCTTATTTGGCAATTCTTTATAGTTGTATCAATTTCTTGAATGAAACATGCTTTAAGCTTTTAAAAAGGGGTTTTTATGATTCAGTCCACCCTAGAAAATCATAACTCCGCCTAAGGATGGAAGGGAGTGCAGTCCAAAAATGCCTTGAAAAAATTAATATAATGCATGAACAAAAACTAACAGAAAATAGTTAAAAACCAACAACTCACGTCTAATTAGATCGGGTTGGTAGAATCGGTGTTTATGAACAGCCATAAGTTTGGTATTAGTCATGTCAACTGGTAATGACCTCATGGGTTGGAGTTCTGGTATATGCCATGGATTTTATATATTTAAATATTAAGTGTTTTAATCCTTCATTTTATATTAATTTAATTATTTCTTAATTAATACTTCACATATCTTATATCGCATCCGGTCCATTCATGGCCGGGGCGGGTTCAGGGCATCAAGTTGGATCGGGTCTGCTTTAAATCTCATCCATACCGAACCCACCCGTTGTCATCCGAATCTTTACTTAACATTAGGAATACATTCATATCAAAAATTGGGAAGTGCCCAAATCACTTTCCTAAATTAATTTTGCCTTTTACCTTCTTAAGGTAAAGTCTCCCTTCTTCTTGTAGAAGGAGAAACCCAAAATCCTAGCAAAAAAAGTCGGAAAAAAACTTCCCTACTTTACCGTGAAGAGCGTAAACGGATGCCCAAAAAGCAGAATTTACTTTTTCACTGTGGAAAAAAAAATCTAATTTAATTCCACCAAAATCTTGTCCTTTTTGGTAAAATTCTTTCTCCCACATGGGCCATGTGCCCCCCACCATACATTTGTTCCATAATTAGAACAACGAGGATATGTAATATGTTATTTGTTTTTACTAGGAACGATTAAATGTAACGCAGCCCACGGTACTATCATAATCATCTGTTTTGAAATACAAGGACTACTACAAGACGAACATTCACCGAACGGTGATCCCAAGTGGTGAATCCATACCTATTTTTATTTGATTAATTGAATAAATAAATAAAAAATAAAAATAAAGGCTATTTTGGGAAGACCGAATACGGTTGTTGGACTCGGACCAGTGGTCGTGTGAGCGTGAACTACCGCGACAGGTGTCAAACATAGAGCGAAGAAATAGGAGTAAATATAGACCGATGCGAAGATCCGAAAGGCCGAAAATAGACCCGGAAATAAAGAAAGAAAGAAAGAAGGAAGAGTCCATTTACTAACCTCTGAGTACATTTTTTTTTTCGTTTTCTGTCAAAGCGGTTGAACCATACGTGACTTTCCTTGTATTTATTTTATTTTTTTAATGGAGTAAATAAAAAAGGTTAAAATTTATTTTAAATTTTAATAAATATAAAATAAAATATAATTTTGAGTTGTACCCGCCAAGTACATGCTCCACCATTTAGTGCAGTTAGTTTATCCAGAGAAGGAACGATCGTCGTGCCCTAACCCGCTGAGAGGAGAGGAGAGATACATCCAACTTCCTCCCTTTCTGGCTTTTCCAGAAAAAAAACTGAGAAGCAAAAGAGATACAGAAAGCTTTCTTTTTTTTTTTTCGTTTCTCCTCTGTATCTGTATCTGCTCTCTGCTGTTTTCGTTCCCGTTAGGTTGTTACTACTCTTTTTCTTCTTCTTTTTTTGAATTCCAAGTCAGATAAAGAGAAAAAGAAACTTTCTGGTGGTCTCTATTTTCGGTTCGTGGTAGCTTATTAATTTCGTTGTCGTTCGTGGTTATTTTTCGTTGTTGTGTCATTGATAGAAGCAGGAAGGAGTAGAAGGGATAAACATGGGAGACAAAGCTGAAATTCTGGAGGCTGTGTTGAAGGAGGCTGTAGATTTGGTACTAGATCTAGACTGCGTGCCTATTCACTGTTTTGATTATGGCAAGTGTGGGTTGCTGATTCGTGTTTTCGCCCTGGATTGAACTTGTGATTGCAGGAAAACATACCGATTGAAGAGGTTTTTGAGAACTTGAGATGTAGCAAGGATGGTCTCACAACCGAGGCTGCGCAGGAGAGATTGGCTATTTTCGGACACAATAAGCTTGAGGAGAAAAAGGTTATCTACTACCTCTATTCTCCCCTTCTCCTCTTCTTACTCAACGTTCTACTTGTTTTTCACCGTAATTCAAGATGCTATCGGTTTCATCTTCTTCTTTCTTTTTGTTGTTCTGCTTCAGGAGAGTAAGGTCTTGAAGTTCTTAGGGTTTATGTGGAATCCCCTGTCATGGGTCATGGAAGCTGCTGCCATTATGGCTATTGCTCTTGCCAATGGAGGAGTGAGCATTAATTTTCTTGCTTTCCTTTTCATGGATTTTAGTTCTTATCATCGAGGATTCGTTCATTATTCTATATTGTCCCCTATCTTTTTCAGGGAAAGCCTCCTGACTGGCAGGATTTCGTGGGTATCATTACTCTACTTGTTATCAACTCCACCATCAGTTTCATTGAAGAAAACAACGCGGGTAATGCCGCTGCTGCTCTCATGGCTCGTCTTGCCCCCAAAGCCAAGGTCGTACTAGTGGCCGGAAGCAGTTTATTCCGTTGTTTCAGGATAACGTCATTATTTTTGTTCTTTCATGTTCGGCTGTGGGTGGTGGTTTCCCTTTATGTCTGAAATCCTTATTTATGTAGCGTTCAATGAACAATATTGCAGGTCCTCCGGGATGGAAGGTGGAGTGAGGAAGATGCTTCTATTCTTGTCCCAGGTGACATAATTAGTATTAAGCTAGGGGACATTATCCCTGCAGATGCTCGTCTCCTTGAAGGGGATCCGTTGAAAATCGACCAGGTGCTTCTGTAATTATTTTTGGTTTGTCTTCGTGATATTGAATTGATTGTATTGGGAACTCTTACATAAGCCATCCTTTGTTTCCTCAGTCTGCACTTACAGGGGAGTCTCTGCCTGTGACAAAAGGCCCAGGGGATGGTGTTTATTCTGGTTCAACATGTAAGCAAGGAGAGATAGAAGCGGTGGTTATTGCCACTGGTGTGCATACCTTCTTTGGAAAGGCTGCTCACCTTGTGGACACCACAAACCAAGTGGGTCACTTCCAAAAGGTAAGAAAGTGCAACCTTCTTCATCTGTGCTTCTTCCTGGTTGCTGATTTTAATTCTTGTTGGGTACATTGTAGGTCTTGACTGCAATTGGAAACTTCTGTATATGCTCCATTGCTGTTGGAATGATAGTAGAAATTATTGTCATGTATCCAATTCAAGACAGGAAATATCGTCCTGGAATTGACAATCTTCTGGTGCTTCTTATTGGAGGGATTCCTATTGCTATGCCCACCGTCCTATCAGTAACAATGGCAATCGGTTCTCACCGCTTATCCCAGCAGGTTGATCAATGACTACTTACTAGTGATATAACCATTTTAATTGGTTATTTCTGGTTGATAATGCTGAATACATGTACAATTATGTTATCATCTACAGGGAGCTATCACTAAGAGAATGACAGCAATAGAAGAAATGGCAGGCATGGATGTTCTTTGCAGTGATAAGACTGGAACTCTTACTTTGAACAAGCTAACAGTTGACAAGAATCTGATTGAGGTAGTAAGGGGTTGATTTAAGGATGCATGTCTAATTGAGAGCATACTTCATATCCATTTTCTAATCCTTCCCTTTGTCTTATTTACTCAGGTCTTCACGAAAGGAGTTCATGCTGATACTGTTGTGCTGATGGCAGCCCGAGCTTCACGAATTGAAAACCAGGATGCAATAGACACTGCTATAGTTGGGATGCTGGCTGACCCCAAGGAAGTAAGTTTGATTTATCATAGTGAGTTTACTTTTAGATATTAAAGTATATTGTTGTTTCTATTTGGTATATATATTTTTAATTTTTATCATGTTTACCACTGAAAGGCACGGGCTGGCATTCAAGAGGTTCACTTTCTGCCATTCAACCCAACTGATAAACGAACTGCTCTCACTTATATTGACAGTGAAGGCAAAATGCATAGAGTCAGCAAAGGTGCACCAGAGCAGGTATGTCCATCTTCACTCGTGTGTATTTTCATAGTTATTAGTTTATTGGTTGTTTATCCACATTCCTACCTGTGATGTGGTTTTCAGATTCTGAATCTTGTACACAATAAGTCAGAAATAGAGCGTAGAGTCCATGCTGTGATTGATAAATTTGCAGAACGAGGATTACGATCTCTTGCAGTGGCATACCAGGTGATAGATTAATTTATTTCCTGCTTTGCTGATCCTACTGTCCTATGGTGTTTATAACTCATTTTTTTCCTGTGTTTATTTGGCGGATTATTTTCTGATCTACAGGAAGTCCCGGATGGCAGGAAAGAGAGCTCAGGAGGTCCATGGCAGTTCATCGGTCTCTTGCCACTTTTTGACCCACCCCGACATGACAGCGCAGAGACAATAAGGAGGGCTCTTAACCTTGGAGTAAATGTTAAAATGATTACAGGTGGGTTTCTATCTTCTGATGCATGCATTTACCGTCTCATGTTTGGGAAGGCCTTTTTGATTGCCAAAATTAAGTTGGCTAGTTAAGTACATATTTTGTAAATAGAATATTGGCAAACACCCCCTAAGTTTTTTATGTTACGAACTTACAAGTTACAACTAGGAATCACTTGTAGGATTTTGCTAGCATCAGATGACCAAAAGAGTTTCAATGACAAAATTTAGATATTCTTTTGTCCCTCAAACCAACAACATAATCATAACCAATTTAGACCCTTTAAAGACTGAAAATGAAGAGTTTGAGTGCTATAGAAACTTCCCCAATGAGTAAATAATTCAACTAGTGAAAGATGTCTCAAGACTCCAAACCTCATGAAGGACTCCGAATTAAAGTAAAGAATAATTGCAAAATACCCTTGTTGCCAATAAGGTACAAACAGGAAAACCAGAAAGTAAATAACAACTAAATACCTTTTATTGTTGTTGACATTCTCTATCAATTCTTACACTGACTAAGGCTGATATTACAAAGGGCAGACCATCAAAAATGGTATAAGGGAAACCTTAGGTGTTTGGTCTTAATGGATCCAAAGGAAGAAATGACACTGCCAGTGTAAACTTGAGCATCTTGCTGAATAAGGGTTTGAGATGCTATTTCTACTAGGAAAAAAGAAAGTCTTATGCTTTCTTTTCTTACATAAGGAAATGGAGATTTGTCTGATCACTGAAATTGGGAGGGGAAAAGTTGGGTGCTGGAGATGAGGGTCTGGATCTTCAATCTCACCTCTTCATGTAGCACATTTAGTGGTCCCTTGTGGGCCCCATGCCAAATTTCTCAAGTTATGTTGATTTCTATTTCTTGTGTCTTTCCTTTTAATACATGCTGTTCTCTATTAATTGAAACATGACATCTTGGAAAGTATAAAAGGGATTGGATTTCTGGCTGATTTTTTTTTTGATAGGTAACAGAAATATTTCATTATATAGACAATAATATACAGGATTTCTGGCTGATAATAGAAAAAGTTTCATAATTGTTAATTTTTTATCACACATTTGCAAAAAGAAAGTGCACCCTTTGGTACATAGCTTTATTTTAACTATAACTCTATAATTTAATATTCACTTTTAAGAAAAAAATGTAATCATGAGTTAGCTTATTATTTGCATTAGCCTTTAAAATGGTTGTGTATGCCACTAATCATGGGGTTGCTTGATTGAATTTATATCATTTACTATTAAAAATGTAAAAGAAAACCGTATTTGGTTGCAATTTTATATTACAAATCATGCATTTTTTCATTAAATATTAATTATTGTACAGTTTTAATTCCAATATGGTTATTGCACAGTTTTAATTCCAATATGGTTGCATATATCTAGCTCAAGGTGAATAAAAAATCAGAGCTGGTTAATTCTGCTAGCTGTAAATTTTCCCTGCCTTGGCAAGTGCAATTTAATTGAACCATTTTTGATGACTTGATTGATGCCTGTCCCTAGCCCAAATGTTCTGGATTGTTTTTTTTTTTTTTTTTTGAATATCTTATATCATTCTCTTTTCTTTGTGCCATCTGAAATTGATCTTCTTTGTCATTTCTTGTATTTCAATTTCTAATGGATCCCTCAAAAGAAAGCACACACTGTTTTTATTTAATTAAGTTGGCTTTAAACTGTTAGCATGATTCTATTGCTTATTCCTTTTATTTTAATCAGGTGATCAATTGGCAATAGGAAAGGAAACAGGACGACGCCTGGGAATGGGCACCAATATGTACCCATCATCTGCTTTGTTGGGCCAGAACAAGGATGAGTCGATTGCTGCTTTGCCAGTTGATGAATTGATAGAGAAAGCTGATGGTTTTGCTGGTGTTTTTCCTGGTAGAGAAACGGGATTGTTAGATATGGTTGAGTACTTAATATATTCTCTCCGTGGTTATTTATCTTGATGGATTTGCTATTTCTTTGGTTCAGAGCACAAATATGAAATTGTAAAACGTTTGCAAGCAAGGAAACATATATGTGGAATGACTGGGGATGGAGTAAATGATGCACCTGCTCTTAAGAAGGCTGACATCGGGATAGCTGTAGCAGATGCCACTGATGCGGCTCGTAGTGCTTCTGATATTGTCCTGACAGAACCTGGACTTAGTGTAATCATCAGTGCAGTATTGACTAGTCGAGCAATCTTCCAGAGGATGAAAAACTATACGGTAATGCAGTTTAAGTCGTCAATGAAACCAACTTCCACAGAGGTTTAATTATTTTCCTTTTTTGATAAGTAACAGAATTTCATTTCCATTTTTATCAATAAAAGATCAGTTCTTGTTTAGTATATGAGCTCTTCTTGATGTTGCCCTTGCTTTCTTTTTTCTTCTTTGCAGATTTACGCAGTTTCTATAACTATTCGTATTGTGGTAGGTCATCAGAAAGTTGATTTTGGGGTTTCTTTCATGTAAATGACCTTTACAGACTATTCTTGCACTTTTTTTAATGACCCAATTTCTATTTACTTTCCCTTTTGACAGCTTGGTTTCATGTTACTGGCCCTTATCTGGAGGTTTGACTTCCCACCCTTCATGGTGCTCATCATTGCTATCCTCAATGATGGTTCGTCTCTCTCTCTCTCTCTCTCACACACACACACACACACACAGAAATACACAAACCCCACAATTCTCATCACCAGGCAAAGTAACCAAAAACTAAATAAAAAAAAAACTCAAAAGGAACAGTTGCATCCTTTTCTGTTATATTATTAAGTGGATCTATATAATTCTTCATGGTCTCCATAATTATGTTGAACTTGATAGCTGTTTGTTGTTGCTAATGAATTTCAGGTACCATAATGACCATATCGAAGGATAGGGTAAAACCATCTCCTTTGCCAGATAGCTGGAAGCTGGCTGAGATTTTTGCAACTGGCATAATTCTTGGTAGTTACTTGGCGATGATGACAGTTATTTTCTTTTGGGCAGCATACAAAACAGACTTCTTCCCGGTATGCAGATCTGATCTCTGGATAGATCGATAGAAAAGGAAAGAAATGCAGCCAAGTCAATTTTGTTTAGTGGCATGCATATTATATGAAAATATTTTTCTAGACATTGGTTGCTGTTTATATATTGTATTTCTCTTCAAATATCATGGCACATTCAATAAAGTTTGCTTTGCACAAGAGGAGACATTAAATCAACATTCTAGATTCAATAATAATATTATTATCATTTTGTAGATAAAATGTAACACAAATGATTAATATTTAGTATTGGCCCTGTGCACACAGACGCATATTATGCTGTTAAATCGCCTTTGTTGTTGGAGTTAATATGTTCCTTGGTTGATTTGCCAGAAACATTTTGGGGTTTCAACCCTCCAAAAAGAAGCTCATGATGATTTCAGAAAGCTTGCCTCAGCCATATATCTACAAGTGAGCACCATCAGTCAGGCCCTCATATTTGTGACACGATCTCGGAGTTGGTCTTTTGTGGAACGCCCTGGTTTGTTGCTTGTTGTGGCCTTCGTGGTTGCTCAACTGGTTGGTGAACATATTCCTTTGTTTGCAGGCTGTTGATGATTTCCTTCGTTGGAATTCCCTTACTTTTAATTTGTTATTGCAGATAGCAACACTGATTGCAGTCTATGCCAATTGGGGGTTTGCTGCAATTGAAGGGATTGGATGGGGTTGGGCTGGTATTGTTTGGCTTTACAATATCATTGTCTACATCCCACTTGATGTCATAAAGTTCATCATCAGATATGCTCTGAGCGGGAGGGCTTGGGATCTCGTTATTGAACAGAGGGTATGGACAGTGATGTATCACTCTACTGGTGAGAGTAATTTAACCATATGATATGATCTCCTTACTTTGTTGGTCGAACTTCTCTGTATTGCAGATTGCCTTCACGAGACAGAAGGATTTTGGGAAGGAAGCACGTGAGCTTAAGTGGGCACATGCTCAGAGGACTCTTCATGGGCTACAGCCACCTGACACAAAGATGTTCAGTGAACGCACCACTTTTACAGAACTCAATCAGATGGCTGAAGAGGCTAAAAGGAGAGCTGAGATTGCAAGGTAAGCATGATTTTTAAAACTGTTTTTTGGTGGAGTGATTTATCTTTTTCCTTTTTCCTTTTTCCTTTTTCCTTTTTCCTTTTTCCTTCCCATTTCCTTTCCATTTCTATTTGTCTATGCGGGGGTGGGGCAGTTGGCTTGGGATAATGGGGATGGTTTATGGGACCAGAAGCACACTGATTTATTTAACTTATCTTGACTCAATTGCAGACTAAGAGAACTCCACACATTGAAAGGTCACGTGGAATCAGTGGTTAGATTAAAGGGCCTCGACATAGACACAATCCAGCAAGCATACACTGTCTGAGGTCAACTGCATGGCTCCCGTACTTTATATATAATTATATATATACTTATAGTAGTGCTTCTAGAGTAAAAGATGTAATCAATCCTCCGCCATTCCCCGCATCCTCATAATATCATCACCCTAGAGAGAACTTTCTGTTATTGTGCCTGAGCATTATGCGTTAATTTAGGAAGTGTGAATGTGTTAGTTGGTCCCCGTTTTTCTTATTTTCTTGTTCTTCACGTTTCCCTGCCCTTCCTGCTCCATAATGGGAGAAAGAAAGTGCCCAAGGGGATAGGTATGTCTTGGCATTTTTATGTCTATATGAGCAAGCTCTTCTTTATTTTTGGCATTCTACTAGTTGTCTGTTACTCTTGTGCTACCTCCCTCCTGAGTCGTTCATTCATTTCTAAGGCATGCTGATTGTAATTTACTTATTTATGGATGACCATTGAGGCATTGACAGCAGACACGGGGGACAACTATTCTTCTAAATTAGGCAATAATCTTAGTTTTACTTTTGCATTGATCTAGAATGTAGTCTTCTATGCTAGAGCACCCATGCGTATTTGTTGTATCAGCGAAAGTATGTATCATTTTTGGAACTCAACCAAGATTGGCTGCACTGCACTGCTGGGAACAAAAGTGGTTCAACCAAAAATAAGATATAATAAGATATTTTTTAGATTTACAATGATATTACAGGGTCTTTGCTTCACAAATTTTAGGCAGCATTTGATGTGGTTGGTTCAGGCCTTGTTCTTACCTTTTAGGCCCTGTTCATTTTTCGGTAAGTCACTTGCCCGGGAAACATTTACCTGTGTAAGTAAATTTATCCATGCTCTTTTATTTCTTAGGTAAATAATATAATGACCATTTTAGCCATAAAAATTTCATTATCAAAAGGGGCATTTTTTGGCCTATCTGAGTGTTGGTAACTTTCATCCCGATGAGAAAGTTAATTTATTCATCTAGGAGATGGGTATCACTTACCAAGTTATTAGGAAAATAAATTCTCTGGTACCAACATAAACTTAAAAAAAAGAACATGTATGGTTGTATGGTTACCAAGGATCAATGGGTGTTGGTCTGGTTTAGACTGTGTTGGGACCGACCTGGATTTGGAGGCATGACATTTCTTACTGTAAAGGCCTGTTTGATTTGTGGGAATAGGGGTCTGGAATCAGAATTGGAATGGGCTATTTTGATTCCCAATCCTAGTGGAATGTCATTCTTTTGAGGGAATGGTCATTCCCTCTGCCCTTGGTAGTGAAATTTCATTTCAGTTTATTCCAATTCCAATTGCCATTCCCATTTTTGTTTGAACCAAACAGTGAACAGATCATGGGAGTAGACTATTTTGTTTCTGATTGAGGGATTTTAATTCCATTTCAGATTTGGATTGAATGTGAACCAAATGGGCCGTAAATTTAGCTGGTGTAAATCACCTGATTCCATCCCATTCGATTCTTGCCGTAAACGGAAACTTTTGTCCTAATCCATCGTGGGATTTCTGTGCTGCGGCTGCTGGATTCAATATTGTCAAGGTGCGTTTGGTTGTCAAGAAATGGATGGGAAGTATCTTCGGGAATATTCAATATCATAGGTGTTTGTATCAAAGGAAAATCTGGGAAAGGAAGAGAAAGATGAGGGATGCGGGTTCTTAAAATTCAATATGTGGGGCCACACTGGAATGGTGAGACCCCGTTTAGAAAAGGAAACAAAGTCAAGTTGTGAGAAAATATTGTCGAGAGTGATTGTATCAGATACCGTCTTCTTCCTACCTGCTGTTCAGCGTTAACATCTCCGGCACCATCTCCAGCGTTTTCTTTCAAAGGTAAGCTTAGATCCAGCATTCTCATGATTTTTGTTCATTTTTTGTCTTGTTTCGTTGAATGAGCTCCCCTCCAAGTCTTACCGCTGTCTTCCTCCATCATTGGTCGTCCTAACCAATTTCCATTGATAGAACATGTTTGATCTATTCTTCAAGGGATGGTTCATTTTAGCGTTGGAATTATATCGCTGTCACCATCTATTGATCCATTCCCATTTGTTAAATGAAATATGAATGATGTCATTCTTGATTTCAAGAAATAAATTCATTTCCATTTTCTTCTTTCTCAACTGTATTGAGTACATTTCAAGTGATGATTGATGAAGGTGTGACTTGTGAGTTCAATTCCATTTCCATTTTTTTTGGACTTATTAAAATTTTTACGTTAATTTATTGAACTAAGATGATTTTGTAGGAAAAAAATAATAATAAGAATTAAAATAACCATGCAAACCTACGTGCCTGTATTTTGAGATAGGCATATAGATGGATAGTTCTCTCAGATCAAGTCAAACTCAATGATTTGGGAAGGATTTATTAGCAATTTAATTTTCTTTACTTGTATAAAAAATACAGCAAAAAGAGTCCAAAGTTCTTATCCAGTGTTTCTCAAAAAACGAACAGATGAAAATGAATTTTGGTCATACTGTTTCTTGGGAAATAAACACTGAATGCAAAACTAGGAAAAATATAGATCATTTTGTGATTTTTCTCTCCGTTGGCAAGGGGTCTATCCAATAAAGTTTGGTGAAAAAAAATCTTGGGTGACTCATTTCAAGGTTTCTTTTGGTGAAGTGATTGACGTATGGTACACTTCATTTAACCATTTGAGGTTGGTGAATGAAAATAGGAGTGGCAGTTACTGGGAAAAACCATGGCATTTTGGGAGCTTCCTGCGCATGACATGTGGAAGCTTCCAAACTTACAATCAGCCAAAGTTTTGCAGCAGCAGCAACTGACCTAAACGAGATCACATCTCCGCCCCACAATGCCCCACTGCACATTCCTGCTGTGTATTGAGAACATTTCCTGATGATAGTACCAGGAAGATGTTTCCAATACACAGCAGGAATGTACTGTGGGGCGGAGATGTGAATTCGACCAAAACCAAACATGACCATTAGCCAATTTGAATTGACGAGTTACATGTTTGCATAAAATGGGTCTGGTTTGAATTGGGTTGGTACTCAACCTGTACACTGTACTCAAAGAATTCAAGAAAGGAGCCACGCTACCCAGTGAGCACACAAATTTACTTGTTGTATGCCTTTGAAATACATGATGTAAGATAGATTTTGTAAGAACTTGTGTGCTAAAGAGTTTACACTTTTCTTGAAAAATTTAATTACAAGGCTCAGTTTGAAAAGAGTACAAATGTAAATATGTATAATATAAATACAAACAAAATAATACAAAATACAAAATCTTACACTCTACATATTTGCATTTGTATTCCTTCCAAACATAATCAAACTGATCCCTGAATTAGTTCATAAAAAAAAAAAAAAACTGATCCTGAATTACGTTCCAAGTCCCGGATCTTTAAAACCATTGTAATTATAATTCAATGAGTAACGAGTTTATTACTTTACTTTCAGTCTGGTTCTGATGATATTGGATTTTGTCATCGATTGATTAAAAAAATTTTAAGTGGTTTGGCCCTAGGTTCTTTTATTTATTATTATTTATTAATAATACATTATATATATGATTAATATAAAATTTTAGGTTTTTCTATTGTACTATACAAATTGCAGCTATGGGCCTTTCATTCTTTCATTTATTTTTTCTTTCATATTTCTCTTTACAACATACTAATGTGAGATCGTGCGCTATGTGTGAATAAATATTAAGGAATTTGGACTAACTTTTATATACTGTACATAATCAATCGCAAGTATCCCATTTATTTGGTATAGAGAAATATGGTAAAGGAAGAATTCAGATTTATTCCTCAGAGTGCACTCATCCAACCAACTCAAAGCACTTGCAACTGCACTTTGGGAACATCTCCCATACAGTTAAAATCTGTATATGTATGTTTTCATTCACGGAGAGATGTTATCAATGCACGGCTGTAACATGTTATGAGGTTGGTGTGAGAAGTGAATCCGAATTCATAAAGTAATTGCCTCTTCATGGCCACGTCAAAACCCTGATCCCTCATCGGCGGGAGATAAACAAAGAAACAATAACCACCATTTTTTGCACGTAGATGAGGAAAACATAATATTTCTGTCTTTATAAGTAACTAGCGGAGGAGCCCTGTGTTGCGGGGCTTGCAAAAAGGTAAATTATTATTTTTTTTTACTTATAAGTGTGCTTAACCAAACAAATAAAACTAAACATAAAAATAACAAACTAAACCAATTTGAAGCCCATCATATTAACGGTAATCAACTAACCACTTCCAAAAAAGAAAAAAATCATGCCAATGATATTTTTTATGGGTAATCATTGGTTAAATAATTTAGTAAAATAAGTAGATAAATAAATAAAAGTTTATTTATTATTGGGATGGGATTGTTACTGTCTATCTCAAACCAAACCCAATCCATGACAATCCTAAATATTGGGCTGAGAGAGAGAGAGAGAAGCTCATTTATTATTGGGATGGGATAGGTATAGGCTATCCCAACAAGACATGTTCATTGGTCGAGTAGCCCGACGACCCGACCCAACCTGGCCTGACCCACTCTTGGTCAGGCTTGGACAACAATTTAGGTCCACGAGCTCGAATCGGGCCAAAAACACAAGCTCGGCTTTTTTTGGGCTAAGCTCGGGCTTTCTCGAAAGAACTCGGCCCAAGCCTGAGCTTGAAAAGAAAATATTTTTATTTAATAAAAATATATTTTATATAACAAAACTATATTTTAAGTCAATTTAATATAAATAAATCAATTTTATTGTTAAATAAAGAATAAAATTCTTTTTTTTTCTTAATTTCCTGGTTGGGCTTTATGCTTTATATGAGGATCAGGCTCGAGCTTGGGCCTAAATATGTTCTATTGGTATAAAGGCAAAGCTTGGCACGAATTGCCTATGAACAACTCTAATCCCAATCCAGACCTAACTTGTTGACAACCTTAAATATTAGGCTTGGGGAGAGAGAAAGAGAAATAATTTGTTAGTAAAATAAATTATTAATTAATTAAATAATTTAGTAAAATAAATAAATAAAAATCAATGAATTATAATTTGCTTAGCTTTGTAAAATAAATAAATGAATAATATAATATAATAAATGTTCATTTATACTAGTCCAAGCTATCTAGAATCAAGTCCGACCCATTGACAACCCTAAATAGTGGGCTTGGGTTGAATTAAATAAATAAAGTTTTATGAATAAAATTTATTAAAATAAATAAATAAATAATTTAATTTAACAAAATAAATAAATAAGTTTCATGGACTGGTGTATGCTATCTAGAACCCAAACCCGACACGTTGACAAACCTAAATATCAGGCTCGGGGAGGGAGAGAGAGATTGCTAATAAAATTTATGAACTTAATAAAGATGATTTTAACGAATATTTATTAATAACATTATTATACATAGATGTTTAGCTACAAATATGAAAGAGTGAGAAGACAAAGAATGTTATCATTACTTCTATTGGAAGGCAGTTATCGTTACTTTTGTTTTAACGGGTGTCTTGTAAATAAGATGATATGATATTTTGCATTTATTGATGCATGTGTTAAGGTAGAGAGAGAGAGATACTTAGTGTGGAGCAGATCATGATATCGTCTCTGAGGAGCTCGCATCCTCTGCAATCAGGATGCAGAAAACTTTCTGCATAACAAATAGAAAATTGCCATGTTAACTTTTGAAATTCTAACTTAACGGAGTCCATACTTAAAGGGAGTCTGGACTCTATAAACATTTGAATTTTATTACCCGCTCTTCACACTCCCCTCATCATTTTCTCTCCCCTGGCTCTCCGGTTCTTCTCTCTCCCTCCTCCACTATTTCTTCTTCCACCGGTTGTTGCCATTGAATTGAATCAGGCACAACATTAACTCTCTCTCTCTCTCTCCTCTTTTTTTCCTCTCTTTTCACGCCACAACGAATCGATTAGAAGGCACTTAGTTTATTGACAATATATGATCAAACTAAGCAATAGGTTTTATAGCACCACAAAACTTGCCCTTATTCAATGGAGAGATACCTCGGAATCCACAAGGCTCAACAACTTTTGGCTGGAGCTGAAGGAGAGTCTTTCTCAACACAATTTGATTTGTCTAGACTAGGATTCTCGGGATTATTTATCATTTTCAGAGCTACTTTTAGAGTGGAAACTGTCAGCAAAGGATAGGAAATATTTGTCTTTGGGGACCAACATCCATGTGCAGTCTTCACACTTCATCCCTCCAAACTTTTAACAAGTGGAAAAGAATCCCCCTTTGACAAATGGCCTTAGAATGGATAGACTTGAATGATATTTGATTCAGCTGAATTTGTTGATCTATTTGAAGATTGTTTTTCTTTGTCTTCAGATATTACTGTTAATAATATGGACTCATATGGTTTGCTTTATTTCATTGAGAACCTTTCTTGGGCAATTGAGGCATTCACATTTGGTGAGGCCCATAGGGTTATTGTTGCCCAAGGAAGTGATCTTTCTGCTATTATGTTTAATTAGTTATTAATTTTTTAATTTTTCTTTTGAATCGATTCTCTCCTCTCCTCTTCTTCATTGACCCGTTTTCATGGGATCAGTTGCAACTCCAGAGTTCAAAAAGAAGGGATGAAGCATCAGAAAAGAATAGATAAAGAGATGAAGGGAATGGTGGTTTCAGTGGTTCAGGCTGCAAAAAATTTCTGTGAGAGAGCTGCTGGAGAAAGAAATAGCAGGGAGAAACATGTGTGGAAAAACAGCTGCCGACGGTTGCAGTGGTTCGGGGCTTTTGGGTGGTGATTGTTCGGTTGGAGAATAACGAAGCAAGGGGAAGAGAGAGGGAGAGAAGCGCAAGAGAAAAGAAAGACATATAGGAGAAAGGTGGGTTAATAAGATTCAATTTCTTTTGAGTCCAGACTTCCATCACAGTTGCTGACGTGGCCATTTGTTATTTGTAGGTGCAAAATTTATTCTGCATCCTAGGCCCTGTTTGGCAATGTTCCCACCTGTTCTTATTTTTTTAGAAATTTCTGTGTTAGAACAAGAATTTTATTTCTTGTTCATCAAGAGTAATAGAGGCGTTAGGTAAAATGTTTTACGAGATGTATTTTTATTCTACAGAAATAGAAATGGCGTTCGGATAACGAATTCAAATGAAAAGAAACCCACTCAATCGACATAATAGAAACCTCGCATCTCAAGATATCTAACAAAGTAAAAAAAATAATATGAACAAACAAATTCAGATGATGGAAACTCGACATCTGTTAGAGATGATTGTTGTCAGAGATTAGTTTGGGTGAATCTAGCTAGAGCAATGACGAACAAACTAGGTAAAACGAGAAGGAACACACCTACTTGTTCACATGAATCTAGCCGAAAATGTTGCCGGAGCTTTGTACTGTTCACTTGCCGTCCGGTTGTTGACGCAACAGGAGCCAAGGGAGTTCCTCAATTCCCTCCTTTGAGATGTGTGGCGACAATGAGGTAGTGTCAAATGAATGAAAGGTGGTTGTTTCTATCATTTCGCATGAAATACTAAACATACCCCTTATTTCACGTGGGAATCGATGTCACATATTCGTTAATAAGCATTAACTTTGTGAGAACTGCACGTTCTTTGAAAGTGTTGATTTATCACTCTCAAAGAATATGTTCTTTGGGTGTTGTTCTCATGCGAGAATAACTTGTTTCTTTCATTTTTTATGAGGGTGTTTGGTTCTGTTTACGTTTATGAATGGCCGTTTATTTGTGTTTTTTCACTTTAAATATTTATTTATATTTTTTTACTTTAAACATTTATTGTTTTTGTTGTTTGGTTGGGCTTTACTTTAAACGTTTTTTATTCTCCACCACAGATTAATACCCATTAAAGTGTGACACATCAGCATTTGGTTTCAAGAAACGTTAGGGGAAACAAGAATTTGGCATTTCTCCAAATGCCCCATGCACAAAAATCAAAGCATTCCCTATCCATAAATATCTACGGAACCAAACACATACTATGTCAAATGTGTTCCTGTTCTGAAAAAACATCGAAAACCATAGAAACATTCTCACGAAACGTTACCAAATAAGGCCCTAAATGCGGAGGAACTGAATCTCCTTGCATTTTGAAAGGGATATATATATAACCAAAAACACTTCCGTATTTTATAAAAAAAAAAAAAACGTAACAGCGATAAACTCAAGAAAACGAAACACACCGAACCCGAAGACAGATAGACTGACTGTACCTCTTAATTATTTAGGCTTAAACATTGGTATTGATGGGCTGGTCACGTTAGACAAGCATCAAAGAAACAAATTACAAGCAAATCTCTAGCCTCTAGGCAGCTCATCACGTAACATGGGCATGGGCCCTTTGTTTAAGTCAGCCGACCTCTTGTTTATTTGGGTGATACGGTATTGATTGATGGGCTAGGCACGTGAGATAGGATGGGTTTTAGTAGGCTTGAACATGGGCTTGGGCCCTTTGTTTGAGGATCTTCTTCTCCAGTTCATCTTTCTTGGCACCCACAACCTTGTCAACTTCTTTCCCTTGTTTTATCAGTATGAAAGTTGGCATCGTCTGCACCCCAAATTCTGCTGATACCTCCTGATCAAATTAAAAGAAGAAAAACCCTAGAATCAGCACCTATTCAATACTCAGACGCGATGGAGAGGTGAAAGTGAAAGAGTGAGAGAGAATACCATCAATTCATCCGCATCGATCTTGACAAACTCCACGTCTGTGTATTTGGCAGCGAAACTGTTGAGTGCTGGCTCCATGGATCGACAAGGCCCGCACCACGACGCCGTGAAATAGATCACCATCTTCAGAGTTGGGAGGGAAAAAGAAAACGTAAGATCCCTTATCAGACTTCATACATAAATAGCTGGGAGAGAACCGTGTTTTTGTTTAGGGTAATTTAATTTACCAGCTTAGTGGAATTTTTGCAGGAGTCGAAGTGAGCTCTCCATCGGGCGGTGGAGTGGAATGCGACAATGCGAGACGCCTCAGACGGACCATTGCTGGGAGTGGCAGAGACCACACCATACATTCCAGAGTGAGCTGCGCCCATTTTTTTTTTTGATGATTGATCGATCTCTTTTTCTTTCTTTGAAAAATTCAAGCTCTCGTCGTTCGTCAAAGACTCAGCGACAAACGGACGATCGCAAGTAAGAAATGAGCCACCGAAGAAAGCTTGATGGTGTTGGTTGGGCGGGAGGAACCCTTTTTATAGGCGCGGATGTGAGTGGAAAATTCCTTTTTACATTAAATGATCAAATGAAAATTCAAAGAAAAGCATGAACCACAGGAGAATCAAACTCCAGTTGTTGACAGCATTTTATGTGGACAGTGGACTCTACTTTCTTTCCATCGCTGGAGAGGCTTTTTCTTTTCTTTCTTTCTTGTTTTTAAATTTGATGAGAGAGAGAGAGCATAAACGACGCTTTTGTTGAATTAAATTTGAAGCTAAGTGCTCAATGGATTCTTGTTATCTGTTTCTTCTAATACAGTATTTAATTAACGTGTTAACCGAGTCCATGAATAAAAGTAGAAAAGAATCTTTGTTCATGCTCGCTTGCTGAACTCTTTGTAATTTGTATTCTTCCCCTGACACTAGTGTACGTCGCAAGGAGGTCCACAAGCTACTATATGCTGAGTTAGGGAAAATAATTCCTTAACATTACCTTAATGGCTTAATCTTAAGCTTTGGGAGTTGTCTAGTAAGTCCCCGACGTGTCTAGTCAGTACCATAATTTTCAATATGTATTTAGCAGGTCTCTTACCATTAGTTGATTGTTAATGGCTAAGTGGAATGACCAAATTGCCCTTCACATTCCGTGTAAGAGAGATTTTTAGAAAACGATAGTATTGATTTCATCTAAAAATGGGTTTATGCATCAGAAAGATGCACTACGGCTATGTTCTGAAGGCTCAGTTTGGAATGGAAGGAGTACAAATGTAAATATGTACCGTCTATATATTTACATTTGTACTCCTTCCAAACTGAGCCAAAGTTGCAATGATCGCTGCCGGTGTGATTGCTCAAGTAAACACCATCGGAGACCACTTTCCGATAGTTTGAAGTCATCGTTGACGATTAATTGAACATTCTCCGGTCTGTGGTTACAAGGTTTTCTCTAGTGCAGTTGTTTAACGGGAAGAAATTAATATTAGTCCTTTACCGTCGTTGGAGAAGATACTAAACAATTGTCATCGCCGAAGAAGACAATAAGCCCTTGGACAACTTGATTTTTTAACAAAAATTTTTGCCCCATTGACTTGTTATGTTTTCTTTCTTTTTTTTTTTTCATTCGATAGATAACACCAAATTGTATTTTTCAGATCAGACTGTCTTTTTTTGTCCATTCGTTAGACATACAAAAATCCCATGGTTTTTTTGTCTTCTTCATTCTTGTTTTGTTGATATATGAAGTTTATTTTGATTTTCACTGTTTTTTTCTTCTGGTATGTTCCTTAGACATCTTCACTTTTTCATGATTTTCGGATAAGAGTAGCAATGTGTACATTGATAATCTTTTGGTATGCTGTTGTCTATGTGACTAGGGTTCAGATAGTGTCAGACTACTATTGGTTCATGCTGTTGTTGTTTCCATATTTAAATCTTATTTTAATTGATTAGTAGAATTTCTTACATATATATCCGAGATATTAATGTTAATGTATCTGGTGGTCCCCTGACCCCACCATGCGAATGGAATGTGCATTAACTTTTATCAATGGTGGTCCACGAGCTGAGTTTCATACCATTTCAACTTTGCTTCAATTAGCAATTTACCCTATATATTGAGTTTAAGCTCGACTTAAAAACTCGATTTTTATTAAACTAAATTGAGCATACTACAAGCTGAACTTGAATGGTTCATGAATAATTTCATTTATATCCACCACTAGGCCCTAATATAGTAACCTTTTATTGTTCGATCTATCAAGATTTGGTGAAGGTTTTGGGTGATACATGATGGTAGAGTGGCCATAGGCCCTTGTTTAATCCTCAACATGTTGGAATATTCAATGGCCATGTGATAAGCCACATGTTGATGGTTGATGGTTGATGGTTATCTCCATGCAACACTCTCACACACAATCATTCATTTTAAATAATTACCTATTTATTTATTTTCTATAAAAATAAATTTATTTGATTTCTTATTTAAAAACATTTTCATGCATGGAGATACCAATGTTGTTGGATTATTTGGATCCATATTCCAGCTCTTATTGGGTCAATGAATATCCATTTGACCCGGTGTATGGATGACCAAGTGGTTATATCCTTGGTCAACATGAGACACTTGTCTCAAATCTGATGGAGCATGAATTCTAATGTTAAGGAACACTTATCTCAATTGGTTATTTTGGTAACTATTTGTTCCTAGTGTCAAGGAACTTAACGTTGGAGAAGCAACTATATAAGGAATCACTCCCAAGTGCTTCAACAACACAATGAGATAAGTTCTTTATTGAGAAAGGAAAAATATCCTCTCAGCCTCAGCTCTGATCAGATTAAGCAGTTCTCTCTTATACCTTGTTTGAGAGGTTGGTGTCTCGGATCCTATACTGTGCAGCTGCTATTATTCTCTTTGCATGCAGGTTTGACACATAGAGATCTCAGTTGTTCGCTTTTGCATATACTTGGAGCATCAATGGTATCGGAGCACAACATCGACTGGCATAGTGTTTAAAGAATAGTCGCGCCACACCGAATCCTACCTCATCTTTTAAGATTCAGAGAAGGAGAGGAGAGAGAAAACAAAACCCACTTCGAGGGTTTCCTCTCTACATTTTTGCCTCTCTACTTGTCTCTCCCATTTGTGCACCCTTCGTTGCGAGAAAAGAACTAGTACGAGGGTTTCGTCTGGTCTCCACTGCGAAACCCCGTTTGACTTCCCATCTCTGAACAAACGGTGGCTCCGGCAACTCCGAGACAACAGAACCCAGTTCGAATTTTTTTTCACCTCCTCAAGTCCAACCATTGGCTTTTAACGACAATGGCTTCACTCATACGTTACTACAACCTCGAAAGCGTCACTGGTAGTTTGAGTTTTCTCAGATACATAAATGAAGAACTGCTCAAAGAACTATAGAAACGGTAGCTACTTTGATCTGAAGTGAGGCAAGAAACCCTAAATAAATTTAGGGCTTTTCACTATTTTCGTTCACTGCAAAACAGATCTGGTTAGATAAGGCACATTCGACCAGTGAGGCGAACCCAAACATCTCAAATAAGGTATTAGAGTTTTATATACATGCTTATTTCGCTCATTTCAATTTTTGATCATTTTTTTTCGTTGATTCATACATCTTATTGATCATTCACTGCCATTTTTTCTTGAGGATACCTCTTTTTTTTCGAACCACTTAGAAGCATCATTGTCGAATACCAAAGATGTTGATGAATTAGAAAAGAGCAGTGGGAGCTGGACAAATTATGTCTGCTGGATAACTCAACTGGCGATTAGTATATTTTGCGTAAACAACTAAGTACTCCATTTGCATTTACTTTATTTATTTATTTATTTTTGGCCTCCGAAATTGAATGACAGTCTCGTAAAAAACAACCGACTGATATTGCACTTGCTTTGTTTATATCTGGAATACTGTTGCTATTTTGAATCATGTCTGCTACTGCATTATCCCAAGAACTCAGTAAAGCTAAAAAACTAAATGGCACCAATTTTGCTCTCTGGAAACGTAGGATTAGAAGGATACTTGATGAAGAAAATGTTGATTATGTTTTAGATAAATCTATTACTGCTAAACCTGCTGATGATGATTCCTTAACTGTAATTCATGAATATCAAAAATGGGAAAAGGATAATAGGAAGGCAAGAAATTGCCTATTAATTTTTATGGAGCCTGACATAGAAGTTGTGTTTGAAGAATACAATAATGCTAAAGATATGTTTGAAGCCATTAAAGAAACATATGGAAAAATAACTGAAACCTATGTTCAATTGTTAATTGAAAAATATTATGACTGTGAAATGAGAGAAGATGATTCTATAGTAGATTATGTTAGTAAAATGAATGTGATTGCCAAAGAATTGGCAGCCACTGGGAACCCTATTCCTGAGAAAATTCAGGTCTCCACCATTCTTAATAGCCTCCCATCTTCTTGGAATTCTATAGTGACAACTTTAAACCTATCTGGAAGAGAAGTTAGCATAAAAAAACTTACCTACCTTATTAGGATTAGAGGCTGAGAGGAAGAGGAAGAAATCCCAAACTTCATCCTTAATGGTTATTCCCAAACCAACTAAAACTTCCCAAATGACTGAAAAGCCTAAGGGCAAGTTTTTCAAAAATGCTAATGGGAAGAAATTTAACAAGAAATTTAAATTCTCAAAAGGATTCAAGAAGACTAAGGGTAAACATTGCTTTAATTGTGGAAAACCAGGCTATACAAAATATAATTGCCCTGAATGCAAGAAGAATAAATCAAATAATGAAAAAGGAAAAACTGAAAAGAAAGACAGTGTGTGTGTAGTCTCTGAATCCTACTTTACTGATTCTGTTTTTTTCTAATTGGTGCATAGATTTTGGCTCCTCTAAGCATATTTGCAAAACTAAAGAGATGTTCCTGGAATTGAAGGAAATGAAGGCAGGAGAACACATAATTTTTATGGGAAACAACACCTACACTGATGTACTTGGAACCGGAAAAGTGAAGATCCCCATAAATGAGAACACAATTTTAATCCTTAATGATGTGTTCTATGCACCTAATTTTAGGAGAAACTTGAACCGGAAAAGTGAAGATCCCCATAAATGAGAACACAATTTTAATCCTTAATGATATGTTCTATGCACCTAATTGTAGGAGAAACTTGTTGTTTGTACCTTTGTTAGATGAGAAGGGTTTTGATGTACGTTTCATGGGAGGAAAAGTGACCCTAGGAAAGCATGGTAGAGTTTTAATGTTTGGAAATAAGTCTGATGGATTGTATCGTTTGACTATCAATAAAGTTGATGCTCTTTCTAGTTATGATTGTGCTTATCATGTGAATGAAAATGCATACATATGGCACATGAGACTTTGTCATATAAACAAATATAAAATGATGAGAATGAGTACCAATGGCTTAATTCCCAAAATAGAAATGAATTTCAATTATTGTGAACCATGCCTTAGTGGAAAAATGACTAGGCTCCCTTTTAAGAAAGAAAAGAAATTAGAGGAATTATTGACTATAATACACTCTGATGTCTGTGGCCCTTTGAACGTAAAAACACATAGGGGTATGGAATATTTTGTAACTTTTATAGATGATTTCTCCAGATTTGGTTTTGTGTATCTGATTAACGAAAATCAGAAGTCTTAGAAAAATTTAAAGAGTATAAAACACTTGTAGAAAACCAATTGGGTAGAAAAATAAAAACTCTTAGGAGTGATAGAGGTGGAGAATATATCTCTAAACTATTTAGTGACTTTTGTACACAAATGGAATCATACACCAATTAGCCATGTCCTTCACACCACAATAGAATGGAGTGGCTAAAAGGAGAAATAGGACTTTGTTGGATATGATGAGATCAATGTTATCTCACTCAAGTCTAGGAGCAAACTTTTGGGGAGAGGCCTTGGGTACTGTTGTGTATATCCTAAATAAGGTTCAAACTAAAGTTAATAGCTTAACACCCTATGAAATGTGGACTGGTAGAAAACCAGACTTGACTGACATCAAAATTTGGGGGGCTAGTGCCTATGTAAGAGTGCCAAATCAGCAAAGAAGCAAGTTACATAACAAGAGTCTAAGGTGTACCTTTATAGGGTATAGTGATAATAGCAAAGGGTATATGTTTGTTAATCATAAATCTGATGAAATAGTTGAATTAATAGAAAGCAGGGATGCTATTTTTCTAGAAGATCAAATTGAGGATAATAAACATTTACCTAGCTTATTTGAATTAAACAAAGAAATTATAGAAGTTGAGACTGCACCTGATAGACAAGCTTCACCTAATAATGACACCTTAGGTAGAATTCAAAGAGAAAGATTCCCTTCATCAAGGTTAAAAGACTATTATACCTACTTGAATGAAGAGTCTCTTGATGATCCAATTGACTTTGAAGATGCTATGGGTGCACCTGATAAAGAAAAGTGGTGTGAAGCTATACAAGAAGAGTTAGGCTCAATAAACAAAAATCAGGTTTAGGAATTAGTTGATTTACCTAAGAATAAGAAACCTATTGGGTGTAAATGGATATTAAAGAGAAAACTCAATGCTGATGGGTCTATAGAAAAATATAAGGCAAGATTAGTAGCAAAAGGATACACCCAAGTAGAAGGGATTGATTATGAAGAGACTTACTCTCCGGTTGCCAAGTTTACCTCTATTAGAATCCTAATGTCCTTAGTTGCTTTTTTGGACTTAGAGTTGTGCCAATTAGATGTCAAAACTGCTTTTCTAAATGGAAAGCTAAATGAAGAAATATACATGACTCAACCTAAAGGTTATGTAATAGAGGGACAAGAAAATAAAGTGTATAAATTAAAGAAATCATTATATGGTTTAAAACGGTCCTCTAGAATGTGGTACCATACCTTCCATGAAGCAATCTCTAAACTTGGATTTATACCTAATCCGTTTGATCATTGTGTTTATCTTTGAATAGTGGGAGCAATTTTGTTGTTCTTTCATTATATGTAGATGATATTCTTATTACTGGAAATGATGTGTCTATGATTAATGATACCAAAGATTGGTTAAAAACCAACTTTGAAATGAAGGACATGGGTGATGCAAGTTATGTACTTGGAATTAAAATAGAAAGAGATATGAACACTAAAACCTTAACTCTTTCACAAGAGCATTACTTGGAAAAAATCYTAAGRARATTCAATATGRMAGATTRTAATGGAGTTGAAACTCCAATTTGTAAAGGAACCAAATTAAGTAGGGATATGGCTCCCACTAATGAAGAAGAAATAGAGAAAATGAAGTATAGACCCTATGCTCAAGCTATTGGTAGTTTGATATATGCCATGCTTTGTACAAGGCCAAATATTTCGTATGTTGTAGGTCTTGTTAGTAGATACCAAAGTAACCCAGGTAAAATACATTGGAAAACTGTTAAAAGAATATTTAGATATTTGAAATTAACAAAACACTTGAAATTAACCTATCATGCAAACGATTTAGAGTTACTGGGTTATTGTGATGCAGATTTTTCAAGTGACCCGGATGATAGAAAATCCACAACCGGGTATTTATTCCTCTTAGGAGGAGGTGCTGTCTCATGGATAAGCAAGAAACAAAGCTATGTAGCCAAATTCACCATGGAAGCTGAGTTCATCTCTTGTAGCTCCGCGACATCTGAAACAGTTTCGATTAGGAGATTCTTAGAAGAACTCTGAATTCCTAATGTGCCAATATGAGTTGTGAAGATCTTCAATGACAACCAAGCTGCCATTAAGACAATTAAAAATGGTGAGGTCGGCCCTAAAGGGAAACACATAGATCTCCATTATGGTATTTATATGATGTCTACCAACGGAATGAGATCTTGGTAGAATATGTGCCTACAAAAGATATGATTGCTGACCCTTTGACTAAACCCATTGCAATTACAGATTATGTAAGGCACATTAAAGTGATGGGGTTGGTCGGCATCTATTCATCTCGGGCCTAACTGGCCAAGTGGGAGATGATAGTAGAGTGGCCATAGGCCCTCGTTTAATCCTCAACATGTTGGAATATCCAATGGCCATGTGACAAGCCACATGTTGATGGTTGATGGTTGATGGTTGATGGTTATCTCCATGCAACACTCTCACACACAATCATTCATTTTAAATAATTACCTGTTTATTTATTTTCTATAAAAACAAATTTATTTGATTTCTTATTTAAAAATATTTTCATGCATGGAGATACCAATGTTGTTGGATTATTTGGATCCATATTCCAGCTCTTATTGGGCCAATGGATATCCATTTGACCCGGTGTAGACTGGATGACCAAGTGGTTATATCCTTGGTCAACATGAGACACTTGTCTCAAATCTGATGGAGCATGAATTCTAATGTTAAGGAAGACTTATCTCAATTGGTTATTCTGGTAACCGTTTGTTCCTAATATCAAGGAACTTAACATTGGAGAAGCAACTATATAAGGGATCACTCCCAAGTGCTTCAACAACACAATGAGATAAGTTCTTTACTGAGAAAGGAAAAATATTCTCTCAGCCTCAGCTCTGATCAGATAAAGCAGTTCTCTCTTACACCTTGCTTGAGAGGTTGGTGTCTCGGATCCTATACTGTGCAACTGCTATTATTCTCTTTGCATGCAGGTTTGACACAGAGATCTCAGCCGTTCACTTCTGCATATACTTGGAGCATCAATACATTTGAAGCATCATAATTGATTGACATATGTTATACCTAATTTGGATCGACTCCCCACAGAACACACACCCACACACGTCTCACAGCACATCTCAGCATGAATTCACATCCATGCCCCATAGAACATGCCCCCACATGCACATTTCAGCATGCATTAGAAACATCTTTCATATTGTCATTGGGAAATGTTTTCAATACACGATTGAGATGTATTTGCTATGGGGTGCTTGGGGGGCATAAATGTAAATTCCTTGAACATGCATTAGGATATCTCCTATATTTGTCTTGGGAAGATGTTTCCAATGCATGGATGGAGTATACTACAGAGCACACTTTGTAGGGAGCCAATGCCATCATGTTATCTTCATCTAACCGTTAATCGAGTTAAGGTGGTTGAGTTGGTATTCAACATAATTTATCCTATTGCCATTGTTAAATGATAAATTAAGAATTGCGTATAAGTGATCTCACCAAATGAATACCAAACAAGGTTTATGTTTTTATCTTCCCGTGGCTAAATACACGAATATTGCATTTTTTTTTTAAATTCAAAACTTTGGTATATAGGTGTGGCCACATCAAACCCTTGATCATTAATCCACTTTTGCTATGATATGGTTCTTAAAATCGAGTTCACATCAGCGCTTGAGATCGGCTTCAGTCACTGCAAGGCCCGTTCAAATATTATTCGAACAGCTTTTTCAGTCTTGCATCAGAAATATCTCTATACTTTTATGTTTTATTTCATGGGAAAATATTCCCGATGCAAGGTTATAATAATTGTTTGAATGGGCCTTGCAGTGACTGAATCCCATCTCTCAGTGCCCCACAATGAAGTGCCTATCAATGGAAGACATTCCCAATACAAAGTCGAATTGTGCGATATTGTGGGGCGCTGATGTCAATTCCCTAAAATCATTTAAAGAGTAAGGATTTGTTCCCTACAAAATATGTTCCAACTAGCTTCCAAACGGATCTTATATTGCACGTACATCCTATACATGTCAAGTTGGATTCTCACCGTAAGATGTACGGTATCAGATCATATTGGAAGCAGGTTGAAACGTATTTTGTGGGAAGCAGATTTGAAGAGCAGATCACGGCTCAGATTCGAACTCCCATCTTGAATTAAAAGAGGAGACGTTAAGGTGGGGTCAGAGCAAAGTAATCTGATGTATTGTTGTGGCCCCACCTTTGAATATAAGACGAGGCCCTGATTCACGGTTTTAGCCAGGAGCTAGAAACCTAAAACCGTGGCAGAAACAGAGAGACAATAACCACAATTTCTTGTACAAAAATGAATAAAAAAGTAACCTTTCGATATTGATAACCATAAATTCATTTTTATTTTGATTAAAAATAATCAATATTTCAAGAAAATAAAACATGCCTAAACCCAAATAACTCTCCTACTTTTTTTTTTTTGTTAGGTTCCTAGTTATTTATTATTTTATTTAACTAATACATTGTTGATAGCGTTGAGTGATGGGCTGGGTCATGTGAGATAGAATGGGCTTCAACAGGCCTAAACATGGGCTTGGGCCCTGTGTTTGAGGATCTTCTTCTCCAGTTCATCTTTCTTGGCACCTACAACCTTGTCAACTTCTTTCCCCTGTTTAATCAGTATGAAGGTTGGCATGGCGTGCACCCCAAATTCATCCGATACCTCCTGATGATCAGAATTCAAAACAATTAAGAAAAACCCCAGAATCAGATTCATCCATGATCCATCCATTCAACGCTCAGATTCACCACCGAAAAATTCAATAAAGTAGAAAAGGAGAGGGGAAATAGTGAGAGAATACCATTAATTCATCGACATCGATCTTGACAAACTCCACGTTGCCTGTGTATTTGGCAGCGAACTTGTCGAGTGCTGGCTCCATGGATCGACAAGGTCCGCACCACGATGCCGTAAAATAGATCACCATCTTCGGTTGGGAGGAAAAAGAAAATATGAGATGATCCCTAATTATCAGGCTTAAATTTAATTTATATACATAAAAAAAAAATAAATAGCTGGGAGAGAACCGTGTTTTACTGTTTTCTGTTTAGGTAATTTAATTACCAGTTTAGTGGAATTTTTGCAGGAGTCGAAGTGAGCTTTCCATCGGATTGTGGAATGGAATGCAACGATGCAAGACGCCTTCGATGGACCATTGGCGGCAGAGAACACATCTTGCACGTCAAATTGAGATAAACCCATCTTTTGATCAATCGATCTCTCTTTCTTCCTTTCTTCACAAAATGTTGACCCACCTCCCTTCCTTCTCCCTGATTCTTCTCTAAATTCAAATTCCGAAGTCGTCAGAGGCTCAGCGCCAAGCAGACGATCGCAAGTAAGATACTACCGAGATCGACTGAAGAACGCTTGCTGGTGTTCATTGGGAGGGATGAACCCTTTTTATAGGCGCGAATGTGAGTGCTCCAGTGGAGATGTCCTTTAATTGATTGATGAAAATTCAAAGAAAACTTGAAGAACAAAGAATCAAACCGGGGACCAGGCCCCCGCCGACTGACAAGCATTTGATGTGGACGCTGCTTTTCTTTTCTTTTTTTTTTTCTTTTTAAATTTGAGAAGAAGGGAGAGCGGAGAGGGAGATTGATTTTGGATTGGTAGCATAAATGCTTGCTTTGTTCGATTAAATTTAAAGCTTAGTGCTTAATGGATTCTTCATTAACACCGAATTAGAATTGTAAAATGTAAATTTTAATTAGGGAAAATTCCATTTTGTATTCTAAACTTTGGGGGATAGTGTCAAATTAGTAAAAAACGTTGACCGAAGTTAAATATTATATAAAAGGACAAAAATACTCTTTACTTATCATCTAATTTTCTTCTAATTCGTATAAAATCTCTGACCATCCTCTCCATTTCAGCGATTCTATAATTACAATTATTGAGTCCTGGGTCGTCATCGCGGATGGCACCTCCGAATTTGAGGACGAGGGAGAACAAAAATAAATAAATAAAGATTAGGCAACAAAAATCAAAGCCAAAAAGGCATGCGCAACAGAATGGTAGAGAAGCAGAGAATAAAGCTATTCTATTTGTTTTTTGTTATTTGCTTGCTACTTTTCTTTATTTTTTACATGATTGTTCTGATAATAGAGAAAAAAAGAAAGAAACCAGAGAGCTCCGATCAGGTTTATCTATTTTCCCATCACCCCAAAACAATAAATTAAACCAGACTTGGATATAAATTTCTTTATGAAGGTAAAAAAAATGACAGAAACAGAACATGCAATGATATGGCTGCTCTGGTTCCCTTCAACAAAAACGTGTTCGTGGGTCAAGTGTTGATGGGTCCGATTGTTCGCGCACCGGTGTTCATGAGTTTGAATTTATCAATTCACGTAATTTATTCTCTCATCAAGTCAATCCAATTGTAGTTCAGTGTTATTATGGTTCAGTTTTAAGTAAAAGATAATGAACAGTCTTTTATTTTCAAATGATAAAATAACACATTTGAAAGTTCAAATAATAACTGGATACTACCTCAAAATTTAAGGTATTAAAATGAAAATTTCCGTTTTAATTAATATAAATAAATCTATTAATTGAATCCCATGCATAAAAGAAGAAAAGAATCTTAGTTGCTCACTCAGACCTTTGGCTTTGGCCATTTGTCTCTCGCCCACACAGTCACAGTCGCACTTGGGTTGAGTTTTTATTCTTCCCGTCACGTCAGAAGTGCGTACGTCCACAAACGTCTATATGCGGAGTTTGCCGTGTACAATCAAAGCCCCTTTCTAGCTGGGTTATTTGCAGTACAGCTTCAACTTGAAAGGTAAAGAAGCAAACCAACCGACCAACCCATGCCAATTGTTTTTTTTAAAAGCGTCATATTCTTGCATTTGAAATTTTCAAATGTTATATATATTTTACTTGCACTTTTGTTACGGTATGGTTTGTATGCGCACAATCAGGGATGACAATTTTTTCTGTCCCCACTAGATACCCGGCTTGGATGGAGACTGCCTTGACTGGGATGGGGATAGTGACAGGTACCCTAATTATTTGTTGGGTTAAATTGCTGAAAACTCTTTTAAAGTTTGATATATATACACACACTAAAACACAGTATTGAAGAAAATTTTTCATTTTTTTATTTTTTAATCTATCATTTTTGAAACAACCAATGTGATGCTCTTTCTTCCCATAAAAATTCTCTCTCTCTCTCTCTCTCTCTCTCTCTCTTTCTCTCTCTCGTTCCCAATAACCTAAATAATATCATCTTCTAAAATTTCTCTTAAACTATCTCTCTCACTACACTCCACTTTCTCTTAAATTATCTCCAATTCCTATTTACCTCTCCTCCACTTTTTATCTATATCTACCAAAATTATATAATAACATTAAAATATTTACTAAAAACACAAAAAATAATTATAATAGATTTCATAATTATCATATTACTAATAATCTTATATTTTTACATTTTATCTATATCTATCTAAAGAAAGTTTGAATTAAAAAATTTAAAAGTAATTTAAATATTCTAACAAAATAATATAATAACCTTAAAATATTTATTAAAAGCACAAAAAATAATTATAATAGATTTAATAAAATTAAAGTTATTAATAATTTTATATTTTTACAAAATTCATCAAGAAATTGTTAATAATAGTAAAATTATGTACTAACAACATAAATTATGATTTTCTGGATTATTCAATTTAAATGGTATTCAGATAATAAAAATTTAAATATTAAAATAACAAAAAATTTAAATATTTTACATATTGTTTAAATTTTAAAATACATAAATATTTCAAATAACGAAATATTTGACATAACTAGATTTTAAATATTTAAAATAACAAAATTATTCAATAAATTTTAAAAATTTCTTAAAAGTAGAAAATTAATTATAACATAATATTCAAATTAAAAATAATTTAATATTTTACAAACTTAATAACGAAATTATTTTATAATAGTACAAATTATAACTTTATGGGTTATTAAATTCAACAAATAATTAATATTTTAAAATTTAAATAATATTATTTAAATAACTAAATAATATTGTAAATAAATAATTTCACTTATATCAATTATTAATTCTAGAAAATAATTGTCAAAAAATTAATATATATTATTAATAATTTTAAAATCTTAATCTATATTTATATATATATTAAAATTAATATTTATTATATTTTTAGTAATTATTATTATTATTTTTTGTGATAAATATATTTTTAATAATTATTGAAAATTAAATTATTATCATTTATTAGAAATTAGACTATTAATTTAGCTAAAATTGGGAGTGTTCACAAGTTGGTTCAGTTTGGTTGTAGGCTGTGTGGCAAACCAAATCGATTTGGTCAAGTTGGGGAGTTGGTCACCCAAAACTAACTTACCATTAGTGAAAATGGGCCAACTAAGGTTGTATCGGTTTAGGTCAATTTTCAATTTGTTGATCGGTTCAATGATACTTGAAACTTCACAATTTGATCTGAATATCACATATTTGGATGAGGTGTTTATGTTATCAGATTTGAATTTTGCAATGCATATCTGATTAATAATAAAAAACAAAAAAAGTAACAATAAAAAATAAAAAATACATAAAGTTTATTGAAATTTTGGATATATTATTACTATGATTATCATCATCTAGAATTGACACGTGCAAATCAGTTACTTCTTTGTTTGAGAAAGGGTATAAAAGTCATTTTATTATAGCTCTAATGCCAGATTTAATGGCTACTAAAATGTCTATACTTTTGTATTTATCTATTTCTAATTGTAAGGGTTGAAAATGTAATTTCAATTATTACTTAAGGTATTAAATCCCGTTTTCTCTTATTAAATCATATATTTTTAAGTTATTTTTCACTAATAAATGCTACTAATTAGATTTATGTCAATGCTTTTAACAATATAAACTCATATATTTTAAAATTGACTCAAAAACAAAACCATTTCTTATCCAAGTGGTGGCTAAGCAATTCAACAATCTGAATCGAATTGATCAACTTACGAAGTCATAGTTAGGTAATATTTTTTTTAAAATATAAAGAATATAGAATATTACAAAAAAAGTAGACACATTTATGATATTTTTATTAATTAAATTAAAAAATAAGTATAATAAACAAGAATTATTCTTATTGATAATGAAAATGAAATACATAATTTAGGACTAACCAACAATGAAATATAAAAATTAATAATAAATAGTTTAACTTTTGGTTTAAATGTGTGAACCTTTAATGTCATAAATAAATAATAAAAATAAAATATAAAAATACATAAATTTTGCCAAAAAAACATTCAAGCACATGTATAATATCATATATTTATCATATTAAATAAAAAGTGAGTGTGCTATATTAGAATTATTTTTACACAGAAAAATAAAAAAAAAATGTAGAAAAAATTGAGTACATCTATAATTCTATATTTACACTACTATTAAAAATATGAATAAAATTGTGGAAATTTATTTTGACTAAAATACTCATTTTTAAATTTAGTTCCTATTTAAATGTAATGTTTAAATTGTAAATTGAACTACTACTTTTCACCTCATTCAATTCCCTCTATTTAAATCTTACACCAAAAAGAAAAAACATTGCAAAAAGAAAAGTCTAGCAAAGCATGTAGGCCTGTCAATGATACTTGAAACTTCACAAATCAATCCAATTATCACATATTTGGATGAGGTGTTTATGTAATTAGATTTTGATTTGGTTTGATTAACAATAAAAATATAAAAACGAAAAATAAAAAATACATAAATTTTATAGAAAAATTTGAATACATTGTTACTATCATTATCATCATCTAGAATTGCCATGTGCATTGCTTACTAATTCTCTAAAAAGGACACATGAAAATGTTAAAAATACTCATACAATTACTTTGACCAATTTTTCTCTTTATATGAATCTATAACCTAAACCTTTTCAATCTCTTTTCTGAAATTAATTTATTTTCCAAATTTTCTCTTCATATCAAGTAGAGCTATAACTTGATTCTCTTTTTTTATTGTTTATAAAGTTTGTATTTTTTTTCTGTAGAAACTAGCCTGATAATTGCATGAATGTTTTGGACATTTTCATGTCTCATGGTGGTGGATTATAACAAAGAGGATCTACTTGCAACTATGTTAGAAAGTTCAAGGGAGGTGATTGCAATTGCCAAACTAGGGGGGTTTAGCAATAGTCTAAAATTTCAGAAATTACCTTTCTTTATATTTTAAAAATTTTCCTTATTTAAAATAAATCTTTTCCCATAAAAACTTCTAATAAAAAAAACTCAGGAATTCAGGTCCTTGGGAAACTTGTCTTCATCAGGAATTGAAAATGGAAGAAAACTTTTCTCCCCTTTGGGACTAGGGACTAACTTAAAAGTTGGGGTCAGGATAGGGAGTATGGTCCTTGCCCCGAACTTGCGATGTTGCCATTTCTATGCACATCTCATATATAGTGGTTGTGCAGACACAAATAGGAACGAAAATGGATCGGATCGGATTCGAATCAGGGTATATTCGAATCCGATCCGATCAGATAGGATTCGATTTGAATTTGAATCCGATCCGACATCTCTCTCTCTCCTTAATTAGCTCAATATATGTTTTATCCTTTCCTTCACTTTTATCTCTAATTCTCTATTCTCTCCACTTTCCCATAAAAATAGATTAATAATTCATTAGGACTTGGTTTTCCAAATCAAACAATATTTATATCTATAGATGTGATTTCAATAGGGGAATTCAATGTTTCCTATATATATTCATGACATTTTCCATTATTGTTAAATAATTTATTCTTAAATAACAATCTATTATTAAATAATCCATTAGTTATGGAAATTATTAAAAATTTATGGAAAGTATTCTACCAAAACTAATCTATTATTTAACAAATATTAAACAATTTAATAATCTACCAAAAATTAATAAAAAATCCATTATTTAATAAATTTTGGTTATTAATAAATGTTCAAAATTTCAACATTTAGTGTAATTTACATTAATCATTGTAGTTTAATAAATTTTAATTAAATTTTTACAATGATAATTTATTGATAAAAGATATTACTAATTAGTGTAATTTACAAATTTATATAAAATCAATAATTATAGTTAACAATTGTCAAATAATTTAGGGAAAATCTTTAACTAATAATCCATAATTATTTTTTAAATAACTAATTAAAAAAATAAGAAATTAATCTATGAAAAAAATATTCTCCAAAACTATCTAAATAATAATCCATTATTATTCAACTAAATAATTATTAAAACTTTAGGAAAATTAAATTAGGAAATTAATCTATCAGAAATTGTTTCGTAACTATTTAAATAGCAATCCATTATTATTATTTCAGTAAATTAAATAATTTAGGAAAATTATTAAGTCTATCCACACCGATGTAAACCACTCAGTTGACTTTTAATTAAAAATAATGTAATTTACCATAATCACATTAATTTACTATAATTACATTTACTTTGATTAATAGTAAAAAATTTAGGCTTAAAAGTAGGGAGAATGACGGTTCAGCCCAGGGTCAAAATCTTTAGACCCAAAGTACAGTTGGGGTGGGTGCCAGCTCGGAATTGATGCCAATTCACGGGCGGGCATTGGTGTGTAGAGTGGGGGTTTTTGACATTTTGAATGTTTATACTTCTCCGTAAAAAGTAAATAATTTATATTAATTTATAGTTATTGTAAATAATTAATTACTATACATTACTTCTAATCAATAACAATTTCAATATTTTTTTAGAATTTATCATAAATCATTATAATTTATAGTTATTTAATTAGTTCTATAATATTATTATAATTGTAGGGATGGCAATTTTTTCTTTTAAAACTGGGCCATACCCTGCCCCACACCGAACGAGGCAAGTTTTCTCAAATTGTAAACGGAAACGGGATAGAAATGGGGTGGAGAGAGGGAAAATATCTTTGCCCCAAATTAGGGATGGGGTTTGCATATAATTCTCCAAACCCAATGGTAAACTAGTAAAATATCCATAGATTTAATATTGATTTTTAAAATATCTTTAAATTGTCCTCATATTCTTATAATCCTACGAACTCGTAACTTTATTTATAAAATACCCCCAAATTGTCATAATCCAATTCCTAAAATACCCCAAAATTTCCATAATCCTATTTGTAAAATATCCATAAATTAAATTTTTTTAGGTGGTTGCCTTAGGGTGGGGAATGGTGCCTCGCCCTGAACTTGCCTCACCATTAGGGTTGGGGTGGGGATGGAGTAGAGTGCCTTGACTTACGGGGGTGAGGGACAAGGAGGGGTGCCCCATCCCATACATCGCATGACCCCCTCTATATATACACTAAAACACAACATTCTAGAAATTTTCTCATTTTTTTTTGAATTTTGAATTTTTTCATTCCAAGTCATTTTTAAACAACCAATGATATGCTCACCTTTCCTATGAACAATTACCTAAAATCTCTCTCTCTCTCTCTCCCCCCCACACACACACACATTCTCAATAACCTAAATATTATCATCTCCTAAAATTTCTCCAAAACTACGTCACCCATTTTCTCCTAAATTTTCTCTAATTCCTATTTATCCTCTCCTTGACTTTTTATCTATATCTATCTAAAGAAAGTTTGAATTGAAAATTTTAAAAATAATTTAAATATTAAAACAAAATTATATAATAACTTTAAAATATTTATTAAGAATACAAAAAAATATCACAATAGATTTAATAATATCCATATTATTAATAATTTAATATTTTGACAAAATATAAAACGAAAGTATGTACTAACAATATAAATTATAATTTTCTGCATAATTCAATTTAAATGTTATTCAAACAATAAAAATTTAACACTAAAAAGTAAAACATTATTTAAATATTTCAATAACTAAATGTCTTAAATAAAAAAATATTAAAATAACTACATAATTATATAACAAAATGTTTAATATTATGTAATAAAATTAAAATAAATAAAATACAAATAAAAAAAATATTTAAAATATTTTATATATTATTTAAATATTTAAATAACTAAATATTTAACATAATTAGATTTTAAATAGTTAAAATACGAAATTATGTAATTAACTTAAAAAAATTATTAAAATTAGAAAGATAAATATAATGTAGGATTCAAATTAATAATAATTTAATATTTTAAAAAATAATAACGAAATCATGTAATAATAGTATAAATTATAATTTTATGGATTATTAAATTCAATAAATATTTAATATTTTAAAATTGAAAATAATGATATTATTTAAATAACTAAACAATATTGTAAATAAATAATTGTACTTATATAAATTAATAATTCCAGAAAATAAATTTCAAAAAATTAATATTTTAAGAATAACTTTAATTTCTTAATATATATTTATTTATACTAAAATTAATATTAATTGTATCTACAGTAATAATAATTTTTTTTGTGATAAATATATTTTCAATAATTATGTATAAATTTATTTTTGCTTTGTTTTTTAATAGAAAATTTTCAACACTTATTGGAGTTTAAACTACTGTTATTTAACTTTTTAAGTTTAATTTATTGTACTTATTCTATTTTTGTTATAATTTATTGATTAATATTTATTAGACATTAAACTATTTATTGTATTTTTATTAGTTATTTATTGTATTTTCATTATCAATATATTTTCAATAGGTGTAGGTTGTTTGGCCAACCAAATCGACCCGGTCAAGTTGGGGAGTTGGTCACTCGAAATCGATTGACCATTTGTGAAAACTAACTCGGGTTGTAGCGTTTTGGATCGATTTTTTGTTTGGTTGGTCGGTTCAAAAGATTTAAACGTAAAAAATTAAATTTAGATTAAAAAAAAATATAATGGCATTTAAAAATTAAATTTATGGTATAAAATATTTTAGACTAAGAAATATGATAATTTTCCCACTTTCCTGTATTAAAAATATAAAATATTAATAAAGATCTTTTGTTTGGTTGTTTGATTTTGATCGATTTACAAATGGTCAAAACGAAACTAATCCAACCTGGTCGGGTTGGGAAATTGTTGAATCAAAGCCGACTAGAAATAATAGAAAAGTGACCAACTTGGGTAGAGTTGGCTGATTTCATTAGTTTGATGAACAACCCAAGCTGAAATTAATTATTGTCTTTTTTGTATTGTAAAAAACTAGTAAAAATAATATATAAAATTATTAATTATTTAAAAATATAAAATACAAAATAACTGTATATTCTTATATGTTTTTATTATTTAGCTTTCACTTAACAAATTCAATAGATCACACGGGTCCCGCTAAACCATGGTTGGAATCTGGGTATAATATGTCAATCCATTAATCCCTCTTGTGATTTTTTTTTCTTTTAAATATTGAGAGCAATTAGTGTTCTACCCCACACACACGGCAATTATTCATACATCGATGCTGCAGTTGCAACTGATGTATGGCTTGGGGCACCATTTGTCTTTTTTTTTGTTTGGAATCGTTGCTGCCAGGTAGGACGTTTCGTGGAGCAACAACAATTTTTTCTGTTTGGTACCATTGCTCCATGAAATGTTTTCAGCACTGGTACCCATTATCCATTGCCACATCACTACTCTGTTGGCAACGAGTTGCAGCTCTAGGAAATGTCAAATTTGGCATTGCTCCAAGCCATGATTTCCAATTTCCAAGGTGAGGCTTGAAACATCATTTTTTTATGAAAAAAACGGTTCCAAACAAATGCCCGTTTCCTAAAACACCATTTTTTCCGATGTAGCGCTGATGTGACACTATTGCTCCAGGAAATGGCAACGATGCCAAACAGCCCCATATTTTTTCCCGAATATGATGTGTGGAATGGCCGAGCTTGACACGGTGAAAAAACATGGAATCATGGACTACCGTAAACAAACACTTCTGTCTAAGTTAATCGTGGGATTTTGGTGTGCTGCGGCTACTGAATTCACTAGAGAGTTGGATTGCTGTCAAAACAATTCTCCCTCTACACCTAAGAATCTGAGGTAAATTGACTAAAGCGTCTTATGGCCTACATGTACGGTATGGAAAATCAATGGCTACAAATGCACTCATGGGACCCATGGGATCAGTGCTTAAATGATCTTGTTGTTTATTGTCATTCCTCTCTCTCACCTTAAACTATGTTTGATTTGAAGTAAAAGATTGGGAAAGAAAGGGAAAGACAGAGAAATCAATATAAGATTTATAAAGGTTTTCCTACCTTTCCAGCTTTTCTTTCCTTTCCCTATAACCTAAATTCCTCTTTCTTCATGGGAGTGCTTAATGATCTCATTGTTTATTGCCATCTCTCTCTCTTGCTCGCTCGTTCCCCGTGTGATTATCAAATTAAAACAAAAAATTGAACTGAATCTGTGAAATTGAATCATGTGGTTAACCGAATCGATTGATTTGGTTTTAGTTAAAAGCCAATATAAAAATTGTCAATTAACCAATTGGTTTTGGTTCAATTCCGATTGATGTTTTCTAAAAACCGATGATACTGTTTTGGTTTGAAAAATAGACCCATGCTTCGGTTAATAGAACTATGAACATCTCTCTCTAGGATTTGGAGTTATAGAACAAAGGGTTTCTCTTGGTTACTGGTGGCCTCACGCATTGTTCATGCATCACTTGACTGGGTTAGCGCATTCTACAACTCTAAGTATAGTTATGGTTGGATGATGATGATGATGAAATGGGTGTGGTTGGATAGCTAATTAACTTGAACCCAATTCATGAGGTGCATCCTCACAATGAGTACTAGTTAATTTATCCCTCCATCTTTAAATTTAGGGTAAAATACAAAGATATTTTGAGTTTTCATAAATTGATTTAGATGTACCATAAGTTTTTCAAAAAGACTTAATATACCTTGTAACTCTTTTATCCCTCATTTGCTTTCAAATTTTCAAAATATATCCTAAAATTTTCAAATGCATATGGGTGGTGAGCATAGTGTACTCTCTTTCTCATTTGTTTCTTTTTTTTTTCTATTTATAATTTTATATTATTAACTTGGTATACACTCGATTCTCCTAGAAGCTAGAGTAGAGCATTAGTAAGAGTTACTTCAAGCTTCAACCATCTATGCATCCTAACTTCCATGCTACTCTCAATGGAAAAAATGTCTAAAAAGTTGCAGAGTGCAAAGATGAGAAGCATTTGTACTTGCAGGTACTTTCTTTCCCTTGCTTCAATCTGTTTTGCTTTCTCCATTCTACCTCTCTGAAACGTTCTAGAATGGACAATTGGAAAGTTTCATCTTCTTGAGTCTCACACTACTTGTTTTCTAATGATGCTGCCAAAGATGGGGGCGAGGGTAAGGGGTGTCCATATAAACTGAAATTTTAAAAACCAAAATAAAAAAAAATAAAAACCAAACCAAGACCAAATTACAAGAAAATCAAGACAATCGAAATCGAAAATTTCAATTATTTCAATTAAAACCAAATTTCATTAACATACATAAAATATTCTATATTATAACATATATATATATATTATAATATATATTATGAAACTGAATTTCATTATAATATACTATATAATTATATAGCATATTATATAGGGTAAATCTCTTAAACTATCCTTAATGTTTGCGAAATTGACAAACTGTACCCTTACTATTTAGATATTGTCTAAAGCTACCCTTAAGTTTTTTGACAATTGTCTAAAACCTCCCTTGCCGTAATTTTTTTGTCACATTCTGTTCACATGTGACATCACATGGATGGTAATTTTTTTAAAATTCCTAAAACATCCTTATTGTTCATCACCATTGTTGGAAGTTGCAGCGATGGCAGTGATTTTGGTATTATTAAGAACCAACAATGCCGGTGGGATCGCTAAGAGCCCCAGAGACCCCTACAACACAACTCTCAGACACCCATTTCAAGATTCTGAGAGAATAAAGAGATTGGATCAAATGACTGAATAGATACTAATGGTGCACAATCCGGATACTCCTAGCTGGCTGCTGGCTGGCTCCTTGTTGGCGACGGACGGTACCTAAGGAGATGGAAGAGAAGGATTCCCGGGGATATACCCGGTGGGAATACTCCGATGCTTAAGTCAGAACGCTGGGGAAGGAAAAAGAAGAGTGCGAAAGCTAAAAGTGTAGGTCGTGCTTTTTCACTGTGCTCGAGAGATTAGCTCGCGAGCAAATATAGATTCCGCCTTCAAGTACGAGGGTACGGAAATCTTCAAAAGTCTCAGAGAGCCTTTTCCCTTCTGCCTCAAGGGCTTTTATAGGGGCGTTCTTGTCAGATCGGGCGTAACCACCACTGGGCCCCTCCCACAGCCGTTACCTGCCAGGGCTGCGCAGGTGGCCGTTGCGATGTACCCCTTGCTCGGATGGGTGACACGTCTCCAAAGGGCAGGCACGCCTCCGCCTGCTGAGAGACGTGGGTGTAGACTATCGAAAGGACAGGGACTGCGCCGTCAGTCAAGGGACGTGGCACAGTTTGATCGGTACGTCTGTCAGATAGAAGCTTCCTGAGAAACGCTCGCGCTGCTCACTTGCAAGCAATTTTGTAGCGAGCTTAGGAATAGTTCAGGGTTACCCTTCTAATGACTTTTCTGCTTAGGGGCTTGAGCGAGCTGGTTTCCCCAGCTTGCGAGCTAAGGTAGCCTCGGAAAATCCCCATAGGGGTAGCTCGGGGAACCCGAAGCTCGTGTTGTATCGAGCTCCTTCTTCAGCGAGCTATGATATAGCGAGTTGCTTTATAGGCTTGTTACTTAGCCGTTACTAGGCTATGATGCTGAGCTGTTGCTCGTGCTGAGTCAAGTCCACGTGTCATCGTTTCGTAGGTCGGGCCAAATCATCCTCCATCAATTGCCCCCCACTCCTCGAGCTGAGAGTGCTGCCTTAGCGCAAGGAGTTCATGGAGTATGAGGGACTGATTTGACCGAAATTTAAACTTGATTGACTACTCACATTAAATGCGTTCGCGGGAATCAGGAGATTTTCTGACTTTTCAAATTCTAAAAACGTGTTAAAGTGGCTCTTAACTCCGGATGTCGTGTATCCGTCATTACCTCAATCATGGGAGACGTGCAGCCAATCGCCTTTCGGTTTTCAGAAGGCGTGCGGTCAGTACACTTGCGAACTGTCGGATCTACCTTAATCTGGGCCATTGATTCGGAGGTGTGGAGGCTATAAATAGAAGGGCCCTTTGGGTCTCATTTTCCCTCACGCCATGTTGCTGTTTTCGGATTCTGAGGTCGCGCATCTGTCAAGTCTACTCGAGTTCCTCAGTTCTCTTCGTCTCGTCCCTTTCGGTGAGTCTCGATTACTATCAGTCATGTCTAGGTACCCGTACCACACTCATCATCGGGGCGGTGACCAGGATGATGATGCTCCCTCGAACTCAGGGGGAGCTTGGGAACGGGCCCCAGGGGCCCGGGAGACCTCCGATGACAGAGTCTCCACTTCCCGGGGAAGGGAGCCCGACACTTTTGGCCCTTCCTCCATGACAGAGGGGAGACTTAAGTCTCTGATTAGCTATTTCCACCTTCCCAGGGACCTCATCTACTACCTTCCCACCGGTAACTTTCCGTGGGAGCATGGTCCCAATGAGATAGTTATCTACCAGGAGCAGCTCGAGGCTGGCCTGCGTCTCCCCCTGCACCCCTTGATAGTGGAGGTGCTAAACCACTTAACGTCACCATCAATCAGCTTCATCCCAACGCCATTCGAAACATGGTTGGGACTATATCCTTGTGTTGTGAATACTATATTCCCTTGAACCTCGACATTTTTTCCGCTATCCTTTGTATAAAGAATGTCACTCCCGGGGCTCCACCGGAGAGGCGTCTCTACTACTTCTCTCCCCGCCGTGGCTACAAGCTCTTATATGAGCTTCCAAATAAAATTCCTGCCTGGAAGTGGGATTATTTTTTGGTCCGCAACCCTGAGGGGTGGCCCTTCCCTACTTCTTGGAGGGGTGCTATCCATGACTCCGGGGTCGAGCTGGACCCCGACACTCAAAAAACGATGATGTCATGGGCATCGGTTGGCTTCATCTGTTCGGATTACTTGATCGAGAAGAAGCTCGTGCAGGCCGACTTGAGCCCGGGTAGGTTGCCTCGTTAGGTCGCATAGTACCTTGTCACAGTGTTGTGCATATACATGTACTTTGTTCTTACCGAACTGATACTTTATGGTTTCTTCTTGGCAGCCATCATGTTTGGCGTTGATTCGCGCCGCTTTCTGTCAAGCAACCAGAGGCGCAAAGTAAAGAGGTCGTGCCCCGACCAGACTCCCCCTTCCGGGGGTACTGAGTTCGGGTCTGCCGAGCCGGGCTTCACCTCTCCGCCGCTCGAAGTTCCGCCGCCTCCACCCGAAGGGGGTGCCGGCAGGGTCAGCCTCGAGGAGGGTGAGCTCCCGCAGCAAGAGGTAGTCCCCCTGGGTCCCTCTCGGTCGTTTCCCTATTCGCGGCTCCCAGTGGGGAACTGGGAGGGCGTAAACGACTTCGTCGTGGCTCGTAGGATGAAACGGAGAGCGATTTGCAACAAGGAGGTCGCTAAGTGGGGAGCGATGGAGCCTGGGGATCTTGCCGCGCTCACTGCTTCTCACTGTATGGTGGTAAGTGGTCCTTCTATCTTCCTTTGTCCTCCTTTCTTTTTTTTTGCTGTCTTTTGACTCTTTTCTCTTGTTGGCAGGTAAACACCGCCATACACGCCATGGCCCTCCAAACGCACGTCCACTCCTGTGACACCCATAACCAGAAGGCCAACATTCAGAAGCTTTAAGGTGAGCTCGGCCGGACTCAGGGCGAGCTTCTTCACACTCGCAAGGGGAGCGAGTCCCAAGAGCTGCTCATCCGAGACCAGGAGGCGCAAATTGCCAGGCTTTCTGAAGAGAGCGCGCGTTACAAGGAGTCGTCAAGGGTGGCAGCGGAGAGGGAGCTCCTTCGCTAACAGGTTCGGGATTTGGAGTCCACTCTGTTGGATCGAACTCGGAATTTCAACAACATGGTGGAGGCCGAGCGAGAGAAGGCAGTCTGGGACTTCAAAGATTCCTAGGAATATCATGACCTCCAGGTAGAGTACGGTTCAATTTCGTACCGCTCCGGGTTCAAGCTCTACCGGTGGTTGGTCCGAAAGAAATTCTCCGGGCTCAACCTCAACGGCATCACTATGAAGGGCCTGTCTCCCGAAACGGCGGACCAGGCGGAGGAAGAAGAAACTGACTCTCCGGAGGATGAGGACGAGGAGGCGGATCCCTAAGGCTTCGACGGCGCTTTTCTAGACTTCTGGTGCTTCCCGGGTGCCATAAACCCAGTCTTGAAAAGATCTTTTGTTGGGCGGTTGTGCCCTTTCACCTTCTGTCAGACTTTCCCGAGCTATTTAGCTCGATTATTGCTTTGTCATTTGCTATTTTTCTTTTGTGTATTTTTTTTGAAGTAGTGATGAATTTTCCTTTTTGCCACAATGTCCTCATGGTTTCAAGTAACTTAAAGCTACTTACTCGAAGTAGGACCCTTCGGCAATTGTTGTTCCGAGCCATCTTTTGACGTTTTAAGGCATCCCTATGGTGCCACGCTTGCCCAAGTTACGTGTTTATTGCGCCGAGATCATGTTAGCTCGGCATTTTGGCCCTTAGGCTTTGAGAGTGACTCGTGGTCTACTCAATAGTTCGTCCATGCCATAGTGGCGACTGGGTCTTATTGCGCCGAGATCATGTTAGCTCGGCATTTTGGCCCTTAGGCTTTGAGAGTGACTCGTGGTCTACTCAGTCGTTACAAGTAATATTGTCTTTAGTTGACAATATTCCATCCCCAAAGTATTTGTTTCCCTTCGAGGGTCTCGAGCTCGTATGTTCCTTCCCCGAGAACTCGTTTCACTCGGTAAGGCTCTTCCCAATTCGGTTCAAGCTTGCCAACGCCAGGTTCGGGTACCATAACTTTCTGAAGGACCAAGTCGCCAACGCGAAAGTTCCGCTTCTTGACCCTGGCATTATAGTATCGGGCTACTCTTTGTTGGTAAGCTGCAGTTCTGATATATGCAAGGTCCCTTACTTCGTCGAGTAGGTCGAGGTTGGTACGTAGCTCGTCTTCATTTGCCTTGTCGTCGTATGTTTCTAGTCGTAACGAGGGAATCTCAATCTCGACTGGGATGACTGCTTCAGTGCCATAGGTGAGGTTGAAGGGAGTTTCTCCTGTGATGGTCTTTTCTGTAGTTTGGTAGGCCCATAAAACGCTGGGTAGTTCGTCTGCCCACAGTCCTTTAGCTCGATCTAGATGTGCTTTCAGTCCGCGAAGGATAGCTCTGTTTGTAACCTCTGCTTGTCCGTTCGTTTGAGGGTGTGCAACCGAAGTGAAATTCTGTCGTATTCCCATATCTTAACACCAGTTCTGGAATTTTATGTCTTCGAACTGCTTGCCATTGTCAGAGATTAACACTCGAGGTAGACCAAAGCGGCACACTTTGTTCTTCCAAAAGAAGTTTTGGACGTTTCGGGCTGTAATTGTTACAAGGGGTTCAACTTCTACCCACTTGGTGAAATAATCTACTGTTACCACTAAGAACTTCCTCTGGCCTGTCGCTGCTGGGAACGACCCAAGTATGTCGATACCCCATTGTGCGAAAGGCCACGGGCTGGTGAGGTATTTGAGGTCGACAGCGGCCTGATGATGGATGTTGGCGTGCTTCTGGCATTTGTTACACTTTCTGACGAACTCAACAGCGTCCGCTTTCATCGTTGGCCAGTAGTACCCTTGTCATAGTGCTTTTTGGGCAAGGGCCCTTGCCCACCAAGTGTCCGCCACACAGGCCTTCATGAGTGTTGCGGAGTACGAGCTCGGCTTTGGAAGGTCGCAGGCAGCACAAGTAGGGGAGCGTATAGGATCTTCGGTACAGTCGTCCGTCTATTATGACACATTTGGCCGCCTGACGCTCTACCCTTCTGGCGGCATTGCGGTCCGCAGGGAGGGTCCCGTGTAGCAGGAAGCTCGCGAGCGGGTCAATCAAGCTCGACTCTGCTTGAACGATGGGAGTGACC